>JAODAL010009366.1:0-111274 GCA_025379985.1 Phyllomedusa bahiana
ACAGTACCAAATCACTAGGAAGAAATGGTCAAAGCACAGCAGGGTCGGGTAACAGAAAGGACAGCATAAGTCAAGGCTAGCTACAGGGAGAAGACCACTATAGCAGGCAATGATGAAGGGAAATGAACCTAATATAGGGAACCAAGGAGCGGATTGAGGTCATAGGTGGAAAGAAACACAAGGCTGGATAGGAACAGAAGGTTGTCAATCAAACAGGAGAAACTCATTAACTCCAAGAGTGCTGGAGGATTCCTGGCCAGGGCGTGGGCCAGGAATCATCAAGCAAGGAGCGAGGAGAACACAGTTCACACTTAGTGAATACAATACAAAACATCAAGTAAGAAACCAGGGCTTCCGTCGCAACGGCCGTGGCCGGCGAACAGAGCCCAAAGCTGAGGTTCTGTCAGGCATGATCATGACAGTGTAGGTCATGGCAGCAGCAGCATGAGGTCAGACAGTGGCACAATGACATTCTGGAGGTGGCAAAAACAGTAGTAGGCCACAGAGTGGCACAATGACACAGTGTGGAGGTAACGGCAGCAGCAGCATGAGGTCAGACAGTGGCACAATGACATTCTGGAAGTGGCAAAAACTGGAGTAGGCCACAGAGTGGCACAATGACAGAGAGTGGAGGTGACGGTGGCAGCAGCATGAGGTCAGACAGTGGCACAATGACATTCTGGAGGTGGCAAAAACTGGAGTAGGCCACAGAGTGGCACAATGACAGAGAGTGGAGGTGACAGCGGCAGGAGCAACAGCATGAGGTCAGAGAGTGGCACTGCTCATCAGTGACTCCAGACTTAGGTTGCTGCTGATGGAGCTGGTACTGCTCCTACCCCACCACCTTCCACCAGCAGCCGCGGCAGTAGTACGTGAGCGCTGAAGAACCCCCCGGTCAGACCTGTCAGAGGAGGAATGATGCCGCACATAGGCAGTGGCCAACTGACTACGGAGGATTTCCCTATAGTATTTGAGTTTTTTCCCTCCCTCTCAATAGCTGGGAAAAAGGCTCCCATTTTGGACCGTAGCGAGGGTCCAATAGGGTGGAGAGCCAGAAGTCATCCCTCTGCCGGATGCTGACTAGTCGGCTGTCACTAGCCAGGCAAATCAGTATGCTGCGGGCCATCTGCACAAGTGACTCCGAGGGGCTCCCTGCCTCCATCTCCACTGTATACTGCCACGGTGCTTGCGGGTCATCTGCCTCGTCTTCCTCATCTCCATCTACCTCCTCCAGCTGCTCCTGCTCCTCCTCTCTTGTCACTTGGGTTTGAAAATCCACTCATTTCACCAGACAATGCTTCTGCTCCCATGTCCTCCTCCTCCTCCTCCATTTCAGTCCCCACCGGACTCATGTGGCCGCGAGATGTAGTCACCACATCTCCAGTCCCTGCCCAGACAGATTTTTCAGCATCTGTTCCAGGACATGAAGCATTGGGAAAGACGTTATTCATCCCGTAGTCCTGGCGACTGACAAATAACATGGCCTCCTCGAATGGCCTCAACAAACGTCAGGTGTCACGCATGAGCTGCCACTGGCTACTAAAAGTTACACAGGGGAGTCCCCTTTTTGCCTAGATCACAAAAATCTTTGGGCTTTCTAGTTCATAAAAGTCGGCCAAAGTGCGGGCGGAATTTCCAACGGGTGAAACATCGCTATCAAGTGTGGTTGGGGGGGGCCTTTCTGCCGCTGCAACCGAGGGGGGTTCCTGGTGTTACGGACGGGGGGATGGATCCCGGGACCACCACAAGCATGATGTAAGCCACCCAGGGGAACGAATCTAAAGGTCCGGTTTTCACCGACCCCCGCCCAAAGCGGGGGACTTGCTGGGGGCGATTATACCGGGTAAATCCCCTGAGTGACTTGTTTGCGGTGGCCCGGGTTTTTCGTGGTACAAACGTGAACGGGCTTATTGGGGGGAAAAGGAGAAGTCAGGGAAGGCGGCAATGTTTCGTGGTCAAAAATTGGAGGAAAGGGGGTACGGGTACACATAAAAACAACCACTTTGGGAAGTTCCTCCCAGCCAAGGCACTTCGATTGGGAAAAGGGTTGCGGGGGAAAAGGCAGGGCTAAAAAGGACCGTGCCCGGGAAAACCAAATCCCGGCGCATGCCCCTTAAATTTTTCCCCGGGCAGTGCCACCGCCCACTAAGGGGGGCCGCGTGACCCCCCCGGGCAGCAGGAGCGCGCGCCAGGACGACCGGGAGCGGGACGGTAATGTTCCCCGACGGGCCGGGGTGTCCGGGGCCCGAACTCGGGCCGGGGCACCACCGAAGCAGGGGGTGCTGCGGCGTGCGGTGGCCTGCGACCCACACGGGGGCGCAGGGACCCCGAACAGTCCCCCCCCTTAGGCCCCCCCCTCTTTTCTAGCCCGAAAACTTGCAAGAGACCCCTATCCGGGGTTTTTTTCCCCCGGGGCCCCCACGCCCTTTCCCCTCGGGCCCCAAAACCCCCCTTCCAGTCCCCCAAAAAAAAAATCGCTCCCCGAACCGCCCTTAGTGGAAAATCTCTTTGACGGCAAAAATATTGTGGGAATCAGCTAGGGGAGAGGGGGGAAAAACCACGGACCGGAAAAACGGTTTGGGTGACCGGCTTCAGGGGGAGCATGGAAGGAGTTTGGGATGCGCAGGTGGGAGGGACCGGAGCTTGTGGGCCACAGGATTAATGGCCTCAGGACTTCAAAGGGACCAAAAAAAAGGGGGACCCAGCTTGTAGCGGGGAATTAAAATGGATAATTTGGCAGACAGCCACACCTTACCCCCGGGACAATGGAAGGGGGGGGTTTCTTTTTTGTCCGTTGGGCTTCTACGGCCGGGGGCCGAAGCGGGGACGGGGCCTCTCCCTCCAACAGGGATGGTCACGGACCAGACTGTCCAAGCAGGGAATGGAGGAGGCAGAGGGCAGTGGAAGGGGTGGGCGGGGAGCCGCCCAAAAAAAGGAGAAGGGGGACCCCCCAGCGGAATAAAGGCCGGGGGAATTAAAAACGAAAATTCCCCCCAAGGGAGAAGACGGGCCCCATCATCTGTTTGGCAAAGTGAAGTGGCGGAGATAAGTACCTGGGACGATTCCCCCTCTCCACTTGCCTTTGGTTTGTGGGGGGTAACCAGAGGAGAAGCCCCATTTCCCACTTGCAGTACGAGCAAGGCCTCGCCAAAAATCTCGAGACAAAAGGGACTCCCCTTCCGAGACTATTGAAAGGGGTGTCCATGCAGGGAAAATATTTTAAAAAAAAAAATATTGGCGAGCCGGGGCGAGAAGGAACCCCCGGGAAAAGGGAAAAAAGACCTTTTTGGAAAACGGTCGTGATACCCAAAAGCCGTATTCCCTTCAGGGGGGGGTAACCGTAAAAAACCCAGGCAATAGGGCCCCAAGGACAGCTGGGCCCCGGCAGAGGTTGGAGTAGTCCCCGCGGGTTTTGGGGGGGTGACTTTTGCGGGCACAGGTGGTGCAAGCCCCCACAAACTCCTTTACATCGTTACCGAGACCGGGCCCCAGTAAACCCGGGAAAATCAACGAACAAACCTTCGAACCCAAGGGGGTCCGGCAAAACGGGAACAGTGACCCCATTCAGACCCTCAATCGGAGCGCAGGGGCCTTACTCTTCCCGGGGGTCCCCCTTTGGAGGTTAGGGGGAGCCCAGACATCAGATTTCCCCGGGGGACAAAAGTTGGGGGCCCGGCTTCTTCCCCCCTAACATAAAGGGGCACGGAAGGGGCATGGGCCTTAAGGTTCTTTTCTGCCGGTCGGAAGTGGTGATGATTTGAAACGGGCAAAACAGAGCCCCATCTCCTGACGGGATTCAGCTTGTGCGTCGGGAGATAGAGGGGTTTTGTGGTCATGAAGATATTCAGGGGGAAACGAGCCCCCCCAAAGGGGGGGGCCCCCCAAATTCTTCTAGGCAAGTTTAATGGCAAAAAGTTCCCGATCCCCATGCTATAGTTTTTTCTGCTGTGGAAAGGTCCTGGAAAAGACCCGCGGGGCCCCGGTCTTCCCCTTTGGGGCCCCCCTTTTGGGAGCAGTGCCCCATCCTAGGAAGAGGGTCCACTTCCGAAAGAAGGGTTTTCTCGGTATCGGCCGGATAACACCGTGCGGAGGCAAATGCACCCTTTTAAACTGGAAAAGGCTTCTTGGGGCGGCCCGGGAGGCCACATTTCGGGTTGGCATGTTTTTTTTGAAAGGGGCCACAAAGGTGCACCAACTTGAAAAGTGCGGGATGAATTGTCGGATAATTGCGAAACCGGAAACGTTGTATAGCCCGGGCCAACGGGTCGGGGCCACGTGGAGGGCAGAGATTTTGGGTGGGGTCCCACCCGCAACCCGTACAAATTAGTATCCAAGAAACGGGAGGCTGGTTGGTAAAATAGGCACTTTTCCAGTTGCGTCAGAGGTCTCGCGAGGCGTCTCAGGACCTGGCGCACATGTAAGGTGGATCCCAGATCGGTTTGAAAATACCAGATTTCATCTAAGAGACCAAAAACAACATTAGGGGGTCTCTAAAAATCTCCCCCCCACCCCGCTCCCCGGGACCTCCCCTCTGCTCCCCTTATAGCCCTCACACAACCGTCCCCAAGATTCTCCGTCTTCCCCCAATTTGGGAACTCACTGCCAAAATTCCCCCAACTCCCCTCCCTTTCCCCACTAAAAAAAAAAATGAAAACCTTTTTTCGGGTTTTCCTATAACCTTCACTAATTTCACTACTTCCCCCACAGCATGTCCCCCCTCCCCTCCGTCCTTTCCCCCCTCCTTGTAGTTTGTAAGCCCTCGCGGGGAAGGGTCCTCTCTCCCTCTTCGTCCCAATTGTCATTATCCCAAATACTGTATTTTTTACATGTAATGTTAAAAACCCCCCGTGTAAGCCCCTGGATTCAATGGCGTTAAAAAAAAAAAATAAAATAATAAAAGTCATTGACAAATTCCTGAAGGGGCCCGGAGCGTGCAAAGCCGAAGGGCATTACCAAATTTTTTTCAAAGTGCCCCACACGGTATTGAAGGCCGTTCCACTCGTCGCCTTCCCCGGACCCGGGATGGACTATATGCCCCCCCAAAGCCCAATTTGGAAAAGACCTTGGCCCCCGGAGACGGTCAAAGAGTTCCGTGATTAAAGGCGAGGGTACCGTTTTGAGGGGTGACTTTTTAGCCCACGTTTCATACGGCTCAGGATCCATCTTTTTTTCCACAAAAAAAAATCCCCCCCCCGCCGAGAAGTGATTTGCGGATAAAACCCCTTTTCGTAGATTTTCTTCTACATAGGCCGACATCGCCCTTTTTTCGGGTACGGAGAGTGGGTAACCCACCCCGGGAGGATGGTCCCGGGTAAGGTCTAGGGAAATATATTGGCGATGAGGGGAAAGTGTCTCAGCTCGCCTCTCGGAAAAAAATTTTGGAAGCCTGATAAGGTTGCGGTAAACCATAGTGGTTTGGGGAAAAGGGACTGTGGAGACGGGGTCGCACCCGGGGGGGGCCCAAAAAACAACGAAAAAGGAGTCCGGGCCCCAACCAAAACTTCACCCTCCCCAAATCCAGCATAGGGGGGGAAAGCGTCCCAAGGAAGCCCCGTAGAACAGCCGAGGGAACGGGGTAACAGAAACTGACCCTTTCCCTTTCAGGGCTCCTATTTGTGGGCCACGGGTTCAGCCCGGAAAGGGAGGGAGTCGTTAAATAGTTCACCACTGAGGAGGAGAGGCCAAGGGTTGGCCCTAGGCGGACCATGAGAAAAAATTATTTGGGTACCAACGAAGCATCCAAAAGCCCCCAGCCGATCCGAACCGAAGGGCCCGGCACTCGGAAGAGATTCCGGGGAATTGGAGTAACCAAGCGGCGCATGAGCCTAGAGGGATCCCAAACCCCCTGGGGACGCCTCCCCACAACCCAGGGCGTGTTTTTCCCCGACTTTGCCTAAAGGGGGCAACCCTAGGGAATTTTCGGGGCTCCGCAGTAGAGACACAACCTCTCCTCCGCCCGTGGGGCAACCTTGGGGAGCAGCGGGTACTTTTCCAATTTTTTTCCTTTTCCAAGCTGGCTGGGGGGGAGGCAGTGGGGGACGCTAAAAACATGGCCAAAAAACGGGGGGGGAGGGTTTTTTGAGGGTCGCTTCCGGGGGAGCCCTCCCGTTTCAGAAACGGGTCTATGCGGTTTGCCAGTTGATGACTCACTAATGACGTGGGAGAGTCCCGGGGGGGGGGCATCCTTAATCTGGCCGGAGGGCCCCTTCTTGAACGTGGCGCACAAACGCGATCATTCCCGCCAATTCTGGGGCTAGGGCGAAATTGCACGGCGTATCGCCACGGAGGGTTCCCCCTGTAGGTTTTTAAAAAACGGATTCAGCAGACGAGGCGCCGGGGAGGCTCCTGAAACCCGCGGAACTCCGCAAGAAGTCGCCAATCCGCTTTAAGGATCGCCCCGGGCCCAAAGTGGGGCGCCCGGCCAGGGCTTTCCCGGTAGGGACGCCACGAAGGCCATTGGACCTTTTGGACGGGAACTGACCACCAAAATTTTCCCCGTGGAGAGAACACTGGTGAAATCCCCTGCAGGCCTTTGGGCCCCCTCAAACTTCGTCGGGAGGAAAGCGGAGTTAGGGGCCGCAGATGTCCCGGAACGATTGCTGCTGCTTAGCCACGGGGGGCCGTTTTCTGCTGCTAGGGCCAGGGATCGCCCATATACGTTTGGTTTAGCGTTGCGCGGCGCGATCTGCTTAGATGTGGCCCGGTGGTAGTGAGGTCGGGGGACGCTCGGGAAGCCCTTTGGGGGGATCCATGCCCAACGAACTGTTCGGGTGGTAGGGGCCTCTGGACCACCACAAGGAAAAAGAATCCACCCAGGGGAACGGAATCTAAAGGGCCCGGGTTTTCACCAGACCCCCCCCAAAGCGGGGTGGACTTTCTGCGGGATTTTACCAGGTCGTCCCCCCGGAAGCGCGCCAGGGCGGGACCCCGGACGTGAGGGGGAAATGTTCCCCAGACTGCCCGGGGGCCGCGGCCGAACGTCGGGCCACGGCACCGGCCGAGCGGGGGTCGGGCGTTTGGGGGGGGCCTGCACCCAACAGGGGCGCAGGACACCCTAAAATGGCTTTGTAGGAATGGATAAAAAGCGACATTTCCCGGCCTTTTTTAGAACTTCTGAAAGGGGAAGACTCAGGAACCTTTTACAAAACCCGATTGAACCATGCCCTGCAGGGGGCCCGGACCATCCCCCCCCGGGGGCGCGGACACCCAATTTTCTCCCATTGTCCGTCACCCCTGGGTTTCCATTGCAGTTTTGGGGCGGGGGAAAGCCACCACGAAATTTTTTGCTCATGAGCGGAGCATTTTTCCCCGTGTGACTTCGTTATCCCCGGCAAGCCGTTAAATGCGTGACACCGCTGTCCCTACACATGGGAAAATTTGGGGGCATTTTTGTGGGGCTGAGTGGTGGTGGTGTGGGGAGGAGGGGCGACATTGGCGCAGGAGCCCAGTTTTTAAAAATGGGAAAAAGCGGGGTCTCCTGTCAAAAGGTTGGGTGCCCCGGGGGGAAAACACTTACCCAGGGGCCGAAAAAAGGGCATGTACGGCCCGGGCCCGTTACAGCCCAGACTTCCCCGCTGCCGTGCCCTTGGAACAAAAGATGAGCTCAAGGGGCCCACCTTTTGTTTACCAATTTTTGAAAGGTGAATGCCTTTTTGGAAAAGAATTACGCTTGGAAATCTCCATCTCGGCTCGCACAAGCCATTGTTCTCAGAACGGGGCCAGTCCACCCTTTGGAAAAAGGGGGGACTGCAGTACCAACAAATTTGGGCAGGAGCACATCAGTGCTGCACCTTAGGGTGGTTGGGCGCAACTGTTGCTCTTTGCAACGCCCCCTGAACGACGCGCACCATGGTACGAGGTGCAGGACACTGGACCGGGGGGATGAAGTCAAAGAGAAACAGCTCCCTTTGCAGGGTGGTGGAGCCTTTTTCTGGGGCAATGGCATACGGCCACTGGCCGTGCCTGCTGCGGCGGCAGGATGAACCACCCACTGCCACGTTTCTCCCCCCGGGCCCCCGGGTGGGACGCTGCTGTGTTGACGCGGGCCGTGGCCAACGTTTTGCTCCCTGGCCACGCTTCATTTCTGCCCCAGATTCACTATACCCTATTCGGCTCCTCCTGTCTTTGCAAAAACTACCACACCACCGAGTATCGGATTTTTTCCGCCCAAAACTCCGCCGAGTGACTACTACCGCCGTACCCGCTGAGCGCCTGTGCCGCACTTTTTTTGGACCGCGAAGGGGTTTTTTACCCCGTGGCCCTTTGGGTCCCCCTCACCTGCTGCTATCCTGCGCTCATGCCACACAACCCCACTTGTGGTACGCCGGGTGCCTGACCTTTAAGCGACGCCTCTTCTCTGAGATGATGAACCCTTTTCCTCACCGGCCCCAAATGCATCGGGAAAATCATCAATTTTTTGTGTTTCATCGTCACTTGTCCTAAAACCGGTCTGGTATGCAGAGGTGACCCCTCAAACATGACCCCCTGCCCCCTCAACATCTAACTTTCCGCCCACTGCAAAAGCAGGGGGTTTGGGCCCCCTTTCTTCCTTTCCAAGTAGCTGCTACTGCCCCCGTCAAATTGTTTATCCCCTGAAAAAGTGGCGCGAGCCCAGACCACATAGAGATCTTGGCTGAGGGAACCGGGTGGGACAAAGGGGGGTTAGGACAGTGAGGGAGCTGACCCCCCCCGGTCAGCCAACAAGTTTGTCGACGATCCCCCCACTCTTGGCTGGGGTTTTCAGATGTCATCTGGAAAGGGATCTAGAAACCAACAAGAACCATTGGGTTGCTGAAAAAACAATGGCCCGATACAGCGGAGTCTGGCCTCACCGGGAAACCCCCGCTGCGACGTCCCCGCTGGCTGCGACCTGGGCCTGGAATTTTTGTGTCTGCCCTCGCAGGGAAGAGCCTGCCACCACTCTGTCGAAAAACTGTTTTTTTTTTTAAAAAATACAGACACGTTTTATGAAGATACGTATATGATAAAAACACACCCGATTTGCTCCAAAGAACCCCCTAAGAAGCTTGGGAACCCTTGGATATAAAATTGCCTCCACAAAAGGCCAGGAAAAATTTATTGTAGTGCCGTTTAAAAACTCTGTGTTTTTTTGAATATAAAAGCCAAACAGGGTTAATTTAAACCTCGGATAAGAATTTGCTACAGAATTTCTTCTGGGCGGTGAAAAAAAAAAGTTTCTTTTACTGAGTAAACTGCAGAAAAAAAACTTGTTAACCCTTTGGGTGAAATTGGCAAAAGAATTTAGCACCAAAAACTACCCGCTTTGAGGGTTCAAGGCGTGTATTTTTTGCTACACAACAAGAGGAAAAAATTGTAATTTTCTTTCCGTGAATTATGTCAGGAAAAAATGTATTTTTTTGGGGGTGAAATAAACGTTTCTTTTAGTACCACGCAGCAAAAACGCTTAATTAACCCCCCGGGTGAAATTTCGCCAAACAATTGACAACCAAAACTACGGTTTTTAGCGTGTTACAATGGGATGTTTTTTACGCTACACAACAAAGGAAAACTTTTAAATTTCATTGCTTGTGATTAAAGCACAAAAAAAGTTTTTTTTGGCGGTGAAATAACATTTTCTTTTTGTCACCACAGCGAAGAACAATGCCAAAATTAACCCCTGGATGTAAATTTTCGCCAAAAAATTGAGCAACCAAAAACTACGAGCTTTGAAAGGGATTACAATGGGGGTTTTTTACGCTACCAAAAGAGGAAAACTTTTTAATTAACATTCGTTTTTTTAATTAGCTACGAAAAAAAATTTTTTTTGGGGGTGAAATAAACGTTTTCTTTTTGCAACCACAGCAAAGAAAAAGCTTAATTAACCCCGGGTGTAAAAAATTTCGCAAAAGAATTGAGCAACCCAAAACTACGGCTTTTTACGTGTTACAAGGCTTTTTTTTACCTACAAAAACAAGAGGAAAACTTTTAATAACCTTCCTTTTGAATTATGCTACAGGGAAAAATTTATTTTTGGGGGTGAAAAAAAAGTTTTTTTTTTTATCACCCCAGCAGCAGAACAAAGCTTTTAATTAACCCCGGATTAAAAATTGCCAAAGAACTGACAGCCCAAAAAAGAAGTGGATTTGTTTTGTAAAAACGCTGTTTCTTTTTAAAAGAACACAGGAAAAAGGGTTTGATCACCCCTTGGGTATTCAATGTGCGTGAGCAGATAGCATTTAAAAAGATTGCACGCACTGGACACACACGGACTTCAGACCAAACCCCCCAAAAACCGAAAAGAATGTTAAGAAAAGCTTTTCTAACAAGTGGACACCCCCAAAATCGCTGTTTAAAAAAAGAGTTCTTTGAAGAGATATCTTAGCAGCCCCGGCGCACCTTCCCCAATCTACAGTGAGAGCGGTATGAGCTCCCAGCCGCGCCCGACTTATATAGTGCGGTGAGTCCAGAAACCCCCCCTTTTTGAGGCTTTATCTCAGCAATGTAAAGCAGGCTAGCCCTTTTTCCCCCCAAGTTCTTTTCCCCATGAACGCCTTGCTCCAGCATTTTATCATCAAAAAAACATTTTTTTAAGCGAAGTACCCCAAAGTTCGACTTCGTTCCGAACCGAAGTTTTCCTGAAATTCTAAACGAATTCCACTTCGTTAGAATCAATTCGCCCATCTCTAATTATATGACATTCACCCTAGTGCTAACCCTGCTAGTAATGTGTTTTTAACCCCAATACAACAATTGTTATCTTACTTACAATTATAAACCAACACAATTTAACGCTACTAATAATATACACTTATACTGTTTATGTAGTTTGTTGAACATATTGGCTAAATATCTACATAGTGGAGAGAAAATGGAAGTAAACGCTTGAATTTAAGAATGAGTAAGTACCCCTCCACTAAACTTTTCCTGCAGCTGCATATAAGATTGATCAACATGAAGGCGGAATTTTGGATTATCACTGAGTCTCAGTTTATCAATATTTCTAAGATGTGTTGCATGTACAGTCTTCATGACGTCATGCCACAGCATCTTAATAGTAAGGTCTATTAAGGTCTGATTTGACAATTCCAAAGCAGAAATATTCTTTTAGAACCAATATTTAATTAAGTCATTGTCTTATTTTATCATCCAACATCTCTTCAGCTTGAGGTCATAATCTGCTACATTCACATTCTGATGTAATTTTAAATTCATTGTGCCTTGATTTCAAAGTGTTCAGGCCCAGAGGAAACAATGCAGTCTCAAACCATGATGCTCCCTCAGAAGGATGATGGAAAGCCTTGTTTTGTTTTTTCAGTGAAATCTTATGTGTGATTAGTAACAAACTGTCCTGCTGCATTCTGCTGCTTGCCTACAAGATGCTGTTTTGAATGTATAACCTATGTGTGAAAGTTGTTAAGACGTGATTTGTGTGTTATGTGACTAAGAGACTTTGAAGCAGCAGCAATTTTAGCTGGAACAGAGAGATCATAAAGAGGACACACATCGAGCATGATTCTGCCTAGTACTCCTCCCTCCATGAATCCACTAATGCTGACCGGCTCCTGTTGGGAGAGGAGAGTTCTGCTGGCTGTGTTTATGTGATTGGCGAGGAAAGCACGGAGACTGAATGGACATTGTGTCAGGATCCATAGTCAGAGAGGAGTGACCGCCATCTTGGATATCGGATTCCAACAGAGGGGACCCTCATCCCAGAGCTTTGACTGTGTGCAACTCCAAAGTAAACCTGGAACTATTACCAAGCCTGTAGTTAGCTTAGTTAGTGCCAGAGTCGATGTCAGGCCATAAGGGACTATTCAGGAATAGTTCCTGATTGATGACATTGAAGAAAGCTTGACATCAGTGTTGTTAGTGCTGCAACCTGTTCACCTGTTAAACTCTGATTGTTATCTATGTTTTTGGGAATAGTGGGTATAGTTAATCAGGTTGGAAACTACACACGGGTGTGGTGTTGAACTGCACCAAATACAATTGTTCTATTGTGTATGTTATTAATAGTTAAATAACGGTCGACCTCTCCTAGTCTGTTGATAGGTAATATTATCGTGTATCTTGAGAACATACTTCTGGCGGCATGCTGTGTAGCTCACACTCTTGTGCATGTGTTTTGGGGGTTGTCAAGTACACTTTTTCGTAAAGTTCAGTTAAATACAAATTTGGTTGAACTGGTGTTGGAGTCACCTTCCACATTCATGACTTCGCTGTATTCGGGGGTAAACAGCTTATACCTCCACCATGTTTTAGAATTGGGATAAAGTTTAGGTGTTTATGTACAGTGTTATTTTTTTCTACAAGCACAAAACTTCCACTTTGTTTTGATCTGCCAATAGAGCATTTTTCCAGAATATAAATCACCCAGGTAGTTCCTGGAACACTCGGAATGGGCCACAATGTTGTTTTGGACATCAGTAGATTTCTTAGTGGTATTCCTCCATGAAGACCATTTTTGTTCACTGTTTTTCTAGACAAATTAATTTAAGTTTTTGCAGTTTGTATAGTTTTCTAATGTTTGTTTTCTGTTATCCTTGGGTTCTTTCTCATTTCTTTTAAGATGTCTCCTCCAGAGAAAGTAAACAAGTACTAACAAGAGTCCTGAATTCTTTCTATTTGTAGACAATTTATCTAACCATGGATTGGTATACACTCTCCATGCATCGTCACATTACAAGACCCACTAAGCTGTTTGCATTGAGACATGGTTTACACTAACCAATCTTTCTTAAAATTAAATGGTATTCTAAAGCCAACTAAAGAATAATGGTATAAGAAGCTGAGGTTTTTCTTCTCTTTTCTCCTCTCTTAGTCCTTGTATTCACCGTTTACATAGTATTTACCATGCTGACTAGAACTTGGTGGCATCATAATTAGTATTGATCGAACTGTTATAGAAAAGTTAGGTTCTAGTAGAACTTTCAAATTTTTACAAATTTTTGCACTTTTGGCAGCCATTCAATCACCTTTCTGCACTTTTGGTGGCCATTCAGTCAGTGCAGAGCACAGAGAGGTGTCAAAAACGTCATCGCTGAGGTTTAGGGCTCTCATTGGCTGCTAAAAACACATGACTATGTTATATATATTTCACTGTATTGAATGCCATTTTCAGCTCACTCTCTGTACTTTACTTTACAGACTGCTCTAAGTTAGATAGCATTTTCCTCTACATAGACATCAATAGTTAGGGAGTTTGGTATTGCTGGCTGCATCTTTCTCACACCCAGAAGCTGTTATTTGGCGATATTTTCAGGCTCACATAACGCCTAACTCTCATATACATGGATATATATTATACAGAGTGCTTGGATTTGCTAAGTCATACTCATTGCCCAAAAGTTCAGTTTTTGCACATTTGGGGGTTCAGTAATTGCACTGTCTCCAAATCTCCTATGTGTCAAAGGGGCATTTAGGCCCACTCAGGATGCAGGGCCCTGTAACAGCTTGTACCGCTGCACCTCTTATAGTTACGCCCCTGATTGCAAGCTGTCTTCATCTTTTCAGTTAGCCATTGAAAGGAATTAAGTATTTTAGCCTCTCAATTTTTTTCTGTCACTCTTAGAGCCAAATTTTATTCACTAAGTTGTGCCACGTACCAGTTTACTGTTATGGATGGTAATTCCAGCTTCGTCTCACCTGTATAGGTATAAAAATTAACCAGGACATCTTCTCCCATTGACTTGGGGTTCGAGTTCGAATTCTAGTTTGAATAAAACCTCAAACCGAACACACTAAAGTTTGATGTTCTAATCAAACTAGAACTTTTTACTGCTCGCTCATCTCTAATCATAATTCCTGAAAGCTATGCCTGCTCCAGCCATGTTAGTCCTGATATATCGTAGCATTCACATAATGCTAGTTTAGAACCCTGCTCAGTCTTGTTTCATGAGCTGCTCTGTAATTTTTGGAAAGTTGAAGGCCAGTCTTAGACCTTGTGCGTTCAGCTCAGAAATAATATGTTTAAGCATCTTTTTACGTGCGCGGTCATATTTCTGTGCAATGTTTAGCAGTTGAAAGAATTGCAACTACAAGCACTGATCCATGTAACATCATTTATGTCTATGCTTATTTAATGTTTATTATTGCATATAATGTCTTATAAAAAGTGTATTTTGTAGTGTTTTGCTATAAATTAAACTTATCTTATTAGTTATGGGAAATGTTAATTTGTTAATTAATATTTTTGGTACTCAACCTGCCTTCAGGGATATATGAATAAAGATAACCAAGGTACTACAGTTTCATGTGCAATATAGTTCTACACCGCAGCTAAATAATACTTTAAAACTAGTTTAATTAGAATTAGGTTGGATATTGTTTTTGTGAAAGTCAATATTGTCAAAGTATTGCCAATATAGATGTGGATTTAGTTATCTGATTGTATGATATACATCTGCAGGTGATTAAATCCCTTGTTAGTTGTGTTAAATCAATTTATACATATATTGAATATACTGTATTGTATTTTAAAACCTTTTAAAAAGTTTGTTTGGTGAGTGCTGAATTTTGTGCACTGACATTCAACTTCACTTGGTTTAGGGCTTGTTCACACGACGTTTTTGATCCTTTTTACGGATCCGTTTTTGAGAAGTGAAAAGCGCATCCGGAAAGCGGATCTGAAAAACGCAACAGTTGATACTTTATTTGGATCCGTATCTCTGGATACGTTTTGAGAAAGAAAGAAAGAAAAAAAAATCTCTCTCTCTCTATCTTTCTCTCTCTCTTTATCTCTCTCGTTCACCTTCCCTCAGCGAGTTCACTTCCCCCATCCATCATACCCTGAGCACTCACTCCCGCCATCATCACACTGCGCAGCACCTCACCTCCCCAGCCACAGCCATCATCCCCTGCAGCACCTCATTCCCCGCATCCATCCATCCTCTGCAGCACCTCACCTCCCAGCCAGATCATCATCCCCCTGCAAAGCACCTCACCTCCAGACAGCCATCCATCCCCCTGCAGCACCTCAGCTCCCCAGTCATCCATCCATCCCCCTCCAGCACCTCCCTTCCCCAGACAGCCAGCCATCCATTCATCCCTGCAGCACCTCACTGCCCCAGACAGCCAGACAGCCTTCATCCATGCAGACCTCACTTCCAGCCAGCAACATCCATCCATCCCCCTGCAGCACCTCACTTCCCCAGACAGCCGATGCCCCGTCCGTTCAGCCGCCGCCACTCACCGCCGATGCCCCGTCCGTCCAGCTGCCGCCGCTCACCACCGGTGCCCCGTCCGGCCACCAACTGCATTTTTCGCATCCGCTTTCAGGATGCAAAGCGCGCTGATATGTACCGGAGTGTGTGGATCGTTTTGGAAGGTGCCAAAAAAGCGGACTCCTTATCTCATGGCTTTCACTTGCGTTAAAACCGCAATAAGAATTGACAAGTCATCTTAAAGCGGACATGCGAAAGCGCGTCAGTGCAGGAGAAGCCTCAAAAGTGCATCGCCGATCTCCCGTGAGAACAGCAATGGGCTTTTGCCATTGAACTCAATGTTATTCACATGACAATTGTTAGTTCCGTTGCGGATCCGTAAAACGGATCACAAAAACGTTGTGTGAACAAGCCCTTACAGGGGTAGAACATTATTATAAAAACAAATAACTGAAAATAAGCAAATACTACCATATCCAGAAGGCAGTAATGGGGACCAGTAGCCATTATTTTCTCATTGTGGATGTGTAATCCTCTAGACACACCACTTATAAGGCAGAATTACTTTTCTGTTTTACAGGCTGTCCCATTTTGATATGTTTTATTAGTACGTTACTACAAAATGCATTACAGGGTTTGCGCACTGATTCTAGTGGGCACTGTGAAATTCTTCATTTCCTCTGTGGTTTCACTGTAGGAGAATTAAAGGGTTCCCTAGACTGGAACATTGATGGACAATCAATAGAATTGGTCTTACAAGTTTGGTTGATAGAATTCTGTTCGCTGTAACCTGTGTGCAATGACTGAGATGATGCTTGTTGTCAGTTGAATGGGATATGCTATAGGAGCAGATACAGTTGGTCAAAAAGATTCCTATGCAAAGATTTGTATGCTCACACTACTCTAGATCTTTCATTCAAACTTTGATAGCCTCAGGATATCAACATATTCCGCAGCACTTTACAAATTCAAGGGTAAACGTACAGACATTACACATTAAAAGTACTTACAGATGAGACACAAGGTATGAGGGCCCTGCTCGTGAGAGCTTACAAATTATAGGGTGTTATGGGTTGAAACAACGGTAAGAAGTGCCACGTTTACAATGGTCCAGCATGGTTTCATAAATAGGGGGTGGGTTTACATGAAAATGATGAAACCTGCCACCCTGACAGTCACCAATCTAGATACAGTAAGTGCTGTGAGTGCCTAGTGTTGGGAGGACAAATGGTTGTGGTGATAGCAGTTAGGGATTTTTTTTTTTGATTTTGTATTTTTTTTTTAATTTTTTGTTTCACACACTTTTTTTTTTTTTGTTTTTTTTATTTTTTTTTTTTCTTTGGTAGGCCAGTGAGAAGATGTGTTCTCAGGGCCTCTTAAAAACTATGCGTGTTGTGAGTGTGCCTGATCGCCCGCCTGGTGGCATATTCCAGGAATTGGTGCGCAGTTGTGAATTTGGAGACGGGGCATGGGAGGTTGGATGATTGTGCGATGTAAACCTGAATATCAGCAGCAGAGCGGAGAGCGCGTGGTCGGGTGGTAGACAGAGACGAGAGGGAGATGTGGGGGGGGGCCGCGTTGTGCGGAGAGCTTTATGAGTGAGAAGTTGAGTTAACTGTTAATCCTGTACAGATATGGGCAACTAGTTCAGTGACTGACACCTGGGATAGAGGCATCAAGTTTAATAGCGCTGGAGGAAAGATGAGCCTGGCCTGCTGCATTCAGGGACAGATTGAAGAGGGAGAGTTGCAGAGAGATAGCCGTAAGCAAGGGAAGTTACAGTAGTCAAGGAGAACGAAGAGAGCAGGTAATGAGAGTTTGACGTTGATTCACGGTAAGAAATGGACGGATTCTGGAGATGTTCTTGAGGTGCAGGTGACAGGAACGGGCAGGGATAGGTTATATTCTATGGGGTGAAGGGACAGATCAGAATCTAGTATAACCCCAGGGCAGCGGGCCTGCTGCCTAGGAGTATGGTGGTGCCACACACCGGAAAACAGAGAATAGCAGGAGTGGGGTTGGTTGGTAGATGGCGGAAGACCCAAGAAGTTCAGTCTTAGTGCAGTGTTTAGTTTCAGATGGAGAGAGGACCTGATTCAGAGGACAGCTGGCCAGGACAGTCCACTGGTGTTTTGTGTAGCAGGGCTGGGCATTTGATGTCAGGGAGGAGGTGTATACTTGGTTGTCATCAGTAGAGATGGTTATGGAAACACATTCTACTGCTGGTTTGTACAATGGCGGGCTGTTGTACAATGAAAAAGAGGAGAGGGACCTAGACCTTGATCCTGAGGACTCCAACCGCAAGGAGGGAGAGGAGAGGAGATAGAACTCCGAAAATGGACGATGAAGGATCGATCGACAGGTAAGATGAAAACCAAGGAGAGCGGTGTCCTGGAGGCCAAATGGCGCTGAGGCATGTGCGGAGAAGGTGGTGATCCCAGTGTCAATCGATGCCGAGAGATCCAGCGAAGCAGCGAGGAGTAGTTACCTTAAGGATTTTTGGCTTTTGTTAGGAGGTCATTTGATGGACTTTTAACTAGCAGTTTCCCGTGGTGTAGGGTGCGGAATCTGATTGCAGGGTCGAGGAAAAACCGAGTTAGTAGAGAGATAGCGGATTAGGCGAGAGTAGACCCAAGCGTTCAGAGTTTTAGTGATGAAGGGCAGGTTAGAGGATTGGTCGGTAGTTAGAGACAGGAAGGTCCAGCGAGGGCTTTTTTAGTTTAAAGGGGGTATTGATGGGTGTTAGAAGGAAGATGAAAGATCCCAGTGAGAGAGTGGGTTTACAGTAGCTGTAAGGTTGAGAGAGGGACCGCGCTGGAGAAATAGACGTGGACAAGGTGGGAGGGAAAATGGGGTCAGTAGGCAGGTGGTGGGGCGGGAGACGGAGAACGCCTGGACACTTCTTCCTTGTGTCCGGTTAAGGGATGAGTGTAGATAGAGGACATGCGGGAGGGGATGGGAGGGTATTTACTTGGGGACTGATATAGTTTTAGCCGGATATTTTAATTTTCTCTTTGAAGTAAGTGGCAGGTCAATCAGCACCAGCGGTCAGTGACTGGGGGCTGAGTTAGGCCTTAGGAGGGGAGTGGAAGGTGTCAAAGAGGCGTTTTGGGGTGTTGTGTAGTGTTTGAGATGAGGGAGGTGAAATATTTTGTTTGGCGCAAGTGTATGGCAGTGTGGCAAGTTGAGCAAATGAATTTGTAGTGGAGAAAGTTGCAGGTAGTTCGCTTTCTCACTCAGTCGCTCAGCACACCTGGAAACATCGCTGCAGTTGGCGAGTTGAGGGCGTGTGCCAAGGCTTTGCAGGCATTGATCTCTGGTGGTGCGGTGTCTGAGTGGCTGCCAACATGTCGGGGTGGTTGTGAAGAGTTTCATTGTAACGTTTTTGACAGCTGGTCAGGAATGAGCGGGAGGAGATTGGGGGCAGTGAGGACTGTATGGTGTCTGAGAGTTCATGAGATATTAATGGAGGGATATTTCGAAATGTGTGATGAGCAGGTAGTTCAGAGAAGGCTGAGAATATAGTGATAATGAAGGAGATAGGTTGTGGTCGAGAGAGATAAAGGAGAATTAGTGGAAGTTAGAAATTGAGGAAGATGACCGAAGACCAGATCAGAGAGTACCATCCTTGTGGGTTGGGAGAGTCCATAAACTGCGAGGGCCAAGAGAAAGAGGGTTAGTGAACGAATGAGAGGCAGAGGGCAGAGGACATTGGGGTATCAATGGGGATGTTGAAAATCACCCTGATGAGAGTGGGAAGGTCAGTAGAGATGAAGTGTGGGAGCCAGGCAGCAAAATGATCAGTAATGGCGGGGTGAACCAGGGGGGTCTGTAGAAACTGCGACTCTGATGGAAAATGGCCGAAAGTGTCTGATGGTGGGGACCTCAAAGGAGGGGAAAGTGCGTGAGGGTACTGGTGGGGAATGCGCTGGTAGGTGCCAATTTGGAGAGAAGAAGTTAAGCGACTCCTCCCACCCCGACCTGTTATCTCAGGTCTGGGTGGTAGTGTGGGTTGTAGTGTAGGCCGCCATAGTTGTGGGCAGCAAGGGAAGCTGGTGTCAGATGCGGAGCCATGTTTCTGTGAGGGCCAGCAGGTTGAGGGAGTTGGAGAGAATTCCATGTCCCAAAACCCCGTTAACCCTTAAATAACCTAATGACTAAATGATCAGACACTTTTTAGTGATTTTGTGCACATGATGGTTTAACAGGCCTTTTTTCATTGAACTACCAAACTATTTTTGTCCCATTTGTTTATATATGACACATTATCAATTATCCACTTTGGGGCAAGGTTTGATATCAACATTACCGATCTTGTGGTCCAATTTGTCAGACCTAGAGGCGGGACCTAGTTATCTAACTCTTAATTTAAATGTTGACCTAAATGACTTTTTCTTGAGCTGCATACATGGCAGGAAACCTAAATGCAGGAGATAGAACAAACATTGTTTATTTGGAGGTCAGTACTTGGTGATGTAGTCATTTTTATCATCATTAGTGTTGAACGATTACGTGGCCCATGATCGGTCGATGGTCGATAGTCGCCTTCATCGACAAGATATTCGATGGGTTCGATGGTTAGATTATGATCGATGACATTAAAGTTAAGGGAGAGCAACAAAACACCTTTCTTCTTACACCCATAAACAGGACTGGAGAAGCTGGAATTAACATCCACAACAGTCAAATGGATACGTGCTACATCCTTGGAAACCACTTATTTTATGGGAACCACAGAAAAAAAACCCACCCCCCCTTCACTACCCCTGTTTTGGGCACCACAGCATGACCTTAAACCGCATGCCCACAAATTAAAAAGTGCCGAAGGCAAATGATTTGAACCATTTTTTTACTTAAAACGGGAAACTTTGGAAACCCCCTGTCCGGGGAAATGCAGCTGAGCCCAAACCTGCATCCCCCAGTTTAAAAAAAGTCCCGGGGAAAAAAAGGAGTCTTTAAACCCCACCATTTTAGTTTCCCCTGGACATTGACTAAAACCTGTTCCGGGGCCCACAGCATGACCCCAAAACCGGGCATGCCCCCAAATTTAAAAAGTCCCGGGAAAAGGAGTCTTTAAACCCCCCTTTTTTAAATTTAACCCTGGACTTTTAACTTACCTGTCCTGGGCCGCAGTATAAACCATTCCCAAACCTGTCGGGCCCCCCAAATTAAAAAGTCCCGGGAAAAAGGAGCCCTTTGAACCCCCAAATTTTTAGTTTCACGGGAAACTTTGGGCCCTTATACCTGTCCGGGGCCCAACGGGAAAAATGACCCCCCAAACCCTGCAGACCCCGATTAAAAAGTCCCCAAAAAAAAGGAGTCTTTCAACCCCCTTTTTAAGTTTAAATAGACATATACGTCCCTGCCCCTGGGTAGCGCTTGCCCCCCCCCCGTATGAGTGGGGGACCAATTGACTTCATTTTGGAAATACTGGGGGGTTAAAACGCCCCCTGTTCCACCCGGGGTTTCCCCCCTTTTTTTTGGCTTTCTTTTTCTTTTTCAACGTCCTGTACCCTCCCTTGTACAATTCAGGGGAAATTTTTTTTTCCCACTTTTTTTGTACATGAAAAGTTTTTTAGTAGTTTAATTCTAGAAAAAAATTTTTTAAAAATGGGATGGAACCCCACCCATGTCTTTGTTTCTTTTTTTTTTTAATTTTTAATTAAATAAGTTTTCTAAATAAAGGGATTGTTTAAGCTATTTTTAAAGATCTTGCAAAAAACAAGTCATTTTTCCAATATTGCCCAAAATTAACGGGTGCCCCCAAACTATTCCTTTTTTCTGACAGCACCTCCCCCTTTGGAGCCACTTTTCCCCAAAATTGTAAAGGGAAAAAAATTTCCCTGTTAAAAACAACCTTTTTTTTTTAAGGCCCTTGTGTATAGCTGCATGTCCAGCAAAATGCCCCAAAAAAAATTTCAAAATTTTGGCCCCAGGGGCCACTTTTGACAATTGTGAAAAACCAAATGTCTTTTTGGGAAAACAACTTTTTTTTTTTAAAATAGGACTTGTAGTTTTGCTGCATGTCACAGCAAAATCCCCCCAAAAATTAAAAGGCTTGCCCCTTGAGCCACTTTTGACAATTTTTTGAAAAAACAAATGTCTGTTAGAAAAAAAAAATTTTTTTTATAATAGGCCTGTAGTATAGCTGCATGTCCAGCAAAATGCCCCCAAAAATTCAAAGCATGACCCTTGACCCACTTTGGAAAATTTGTGAAGAAAAAATTGTTTTGTTAGAAAAAACTTTTTTTTAAATAAAGGCCTGTAGTATTGCTCCCTTTAAAAAGCAGTACCCAAAAAAGTTTTTAAAATGATTTCTCACCCACTGTTAAAAATTGTGAGGGGAGAAATCCCCACTTAGAAGCCACATTTCTGTTAAAAGGCCCCATAATTATTGTTTAAATCTCACAGCAACTGACCCCAAAAAATTATAAAATTGATTTCCCTCACCACATTAAAAATTGGGGGAGGGAGAAAAGGGCACTTAAAACCACATTTCTTTTTCCAAAAAGGAAACCATGTTTTATTGCGTACCTCACAGCAACATGCCCCCAAAAAAAATTTATCAAAGGATTTTTTCCCAGCCCCTTTTAAAAAAATTGGGGGGAAGAAATGCCTTTTAAAAAGCCACATTTCTGTTCCAAGGGAAACCTTTAATTTAGTTAAATATCTCCAGCAACATGACCTCAAAACCTTTGGGACAAATGCGAAAATTTCTAAAGTAAAGAAAATTTGGTATACGGTTTTTTTAAATGAAACCTTGCTGTCTTTTACAGTCTTTTCACAGCAAAACCAAAAAAATGAACTTTTTGGGAAAAGAGAAAAAAAAATTGCAGTAAAAAAATTAAAATATTTTAAAAAATTTATTTTAAGAGGACCATTTTGCTTGAAGAGGAATGTGAAGTAAACCGGCAACGAATTCCCTGACCTTTGGCAATTGGGGCCACAACATCACAGAAGGGTCCTTTCCGGGTTTATCTTGATGAAAGGGGCAAATGATCCCCATTACTGTGGAAAGCCGGGTTTCGTTTTTTCTGTAATGGGCTCCCCCACTGTGTAAAATTTCCCCTCAGGGTTTTGACGCTGGGGTGCTGGCAGGACCAACCCCCTCTATGGGCCCTGGCGGAGGAGATCGGGCCCGTTGTCCATTTTTGGGTTTAAAAAGTCTATTTGGGGCCCCGGAAAACATACAAAAACATCCGGGTGTTGAGACGCAGATTTTCGTGGCACCCTGATCCTAAGCTGGTCTCTTTGGGGTTTGGGGTGTTTTGGGCCCTTTCCCTTGCATGCGTTGGTGAGGTGGTAAAAAAGATTTTCCCAGGGTCAAACCCCTTTTTTTCTGCCACCTTGCCTTCTGCTGCTGCTGCTGCTACGGCTACTTGGCACTCTACTGCTGTCACGCGCTGATGTTGTTCCCCCGTGACTTTTGGGGAACGTGAAGCGACGCAAAGATGTCTCGTTATCTCAAAGGTCTCCTTTTCCCTGCATTTTTCTCTCTATTTGGGTGGGTGGAAGGAAATGCTGGTTTTTTTTTTGTACCGGGGACCGGGGGAGTGGCCACCCAGTAAGTTTTTCATTTTGGGGCCCTTTAATGCGGGGATCATGTTTGGAAAATGGAGCATCCAAGCCTTTTGTAGAGATGGGCCTTGATTTCCCAAAACCTCTGGGCGGGGGGACTGCAAAGATCTTCCTATTTTCCCCTCCTCCGCCTCAAATTCGCGCCAACCCTTTTTTCCAAGGCAGGGACGTGGGGTAAAGTCGGTGTTGGGAATACCCTCCTCCTCCTCCTCCTCCCTTTCCTCCTCCTCCTCCCTGCCCCCGGCACACTTCAACAAGCCCTGACTTGCCTGGATGAGACCCTGAGGCTGATGGCCACCTTGACTAGCTCTGGCCCCCCGAACCACTGCTAATGAAGACGATAAATTGTGAAACTGTCGGGCCGTAGTTTTTGACGGAGAAAAAGCTCCGTGTCCGATCTGTGCCCGTCCCCTCCTCGTCGCTGGCGGGACCGTTGTTTCGAGTGTCCAACGATTTCCAGAACAAAAGATCACCACAATGTATCTGACGGGCATTGCCGAAAATGACCATTTTGGGGGGGTTCTTCAAAACGGGCAAGGATGGTGCGAGTTTTCACCTGCCCCACCTCGGTGGCTCAACACCCGAGGTCCGCACCGCTGCTTGTCAGGCCTGTGTACTTGTATGCGAAATGGATTGCGCTGCTGTCCAACAATGCTGGAGCATGTGGAGGGTGGAATTCCAGGTGTTGCCAGTCAAAAATGAGAGGTTGAGGGGAGGCCGAGCTGACGCTGCAAACCACCAGGGGGGACGGAACAGGGGTGCGAACCCGGGGGGAAGTGGAACTTAACTTTCGGCCTTCCCCGCAGGCATCCAGACCCGGGGGGGCTCTTTTGAAATTTCTGGACGACAAGGTTCTGACATTGCCCAAAAAGGGGGGTGCCCAGCCTCCGAATCTTAAGGGCGGCCAGCAATTTGCCCCCTTATCGCACACCACCTTGCCTGGCAAAGGTTCTTGGCACCCCGCCAGCGCTCGGTCCGTTGCGGAAGGGCCGTCCCCCAGCCCGACCGTGGTGGACGGTCTCCAGACAGATTAATTTCAAAAACCGGGTGGTTTTCTGGGGACGTGTGCCCCCAAAGGACCTTGGGGAAAAAAACCCCGCACCCCCCCTGGGGGTTTTGAAGGCGGCGCCGAGCCTGAAGCCCCCGTCCCCCCCCGAGACACCACCCATTTTAAAGTGAGCTGTCACAGAGATATAGCGGCCTTGGCCGTGCTTACTATCCATGTGTGGGTGGTCGATGGATTTTTCCCGGACACAGATGCAGACAAAGCGCTTAAATTTTTTAGATGACACGTGGCTGGCCGGGGAGGGACGGCTTTTCGGGCAAAAAAAAAGCCTACTCGGATCTGGTTTGGGGGGCAGGCGGGGCCATGAGTGGCGGAACCCATCTGTGTCCAGCAGACGAAAGGCAAATTTCCCTAGGAAAAAGCCGGGAAATCCCGACTTTCAGGTTTTGGCTTTGGGAGGGTTTTGGGGGTTAAATGTTTTTTTGCCCCAAAAACCCCGGAAAGACAGAAGGCTGGATGCTAGACGGGCCGTGTCGGCGTGCAGGTCGTAAAACTGGCGGAAGGAGAAGGGGTGGGAGGGTCTCTGGTGGGCGGTGGTACTGGGCGACGGGGGAGGCGAAGGGGGCGGTTTCCCCTGACATGACTCGAGAGACAGGGCGTGAGGAAGCTTGGGGGTGGCGGAGGAGGGGGAGGGGGGAGACAGGGGGTTTTACAGTTTTTTAGGCCCGGGGCGTGGTCTGGCCTTTTTTGGGCCCAAAGTGTTGCCCCCTTTAAATCTGCATTGCTGCATGTGACTAACATTTTGGTGGTGGTTAACCCTAAGGTTCTTGCCTCTACTTAGCGTTTACGGCAAAGGCGGATATGAAATCGCTGGGTGAAATCAGGGCTTGCTCAAAGAGGCCCAACTTGGAGGCCGGGCCCTTTTTGCGGGATAAGCGGGGGAGGGGTTTGCGCTGCCCGTGGCTGGCGGGATCATATCAGCGGATTTCTGAGCCCCGCCTCTCCCTTTTTGGGCGGCCCCCGTACTGCATACCCCAGTTTTCCCTCGTCAGTGTGAACGCTCGCAGCAAATTCTTACGAAAAACCCTTTGGGACCCGCAATGTAATCATCATCATCATCAACACGGGTGACTTGTCGTCCTGACATTTGCATCCAGGGCTGGGGCTACAAGAAAGGGGACTGCAAGGCTTTGCCGACCGCCGGGATTGCTTCCTTCTCCTCCTTGATGGCATCAGTAACTGGCGTAGAGCAGAGAAAATCATCCTCTTTGGCTCTTGCTTTAACATGTCTTCTGACCCCAACCGCATTTTTCATCAAAGAGGTTTTAGAAAAGGGATTATCCACGTGGAGGGTACACGGTTGACTTTTGGGGTGTTTCATTTTGGACGGATGCTGGGATGTGATACGACTTTTGTGGCCGGACTGGGAAGACGGGGGTAAAAACTGGGGGATGCAGGTTGCTTTAAACCACTGAAGGCCCTTTGGGCACGCTGTTCTTTTACTGAGATTCACGGGCCCCTGACCCGCGATGACGGCCCCTGACGGCCCGCAACGCGATCCACTGGATGCGTGTTGTCCCCCCGCACGGAAGGAGCCCTTCTCTCGTACCTTCCCTCCATGTCCACCCCCTCTTTGCTCGCTTACCACCTGCATTTCGCTCCATGTTGAAATATAAAAAATTTGAGAAGGTATGGAGAGTTTTGGAAAATTATTAAAAGACAGCAAATCAAGTATTCTCAAAACCCTCAAAACAAAACAAAATTGTGTATTCCATTTTAAAATAAAGTAGTCTATCAACAAAGGGGCCTGCGCCAAAGTGAAAAAACTATCTAAATGTATTGGATAATAAAGGATTTTTTGGGACCTATCAATTCACCTGTGGTGACTACAAAATTTCGTATTCAAATTTAAATGCAAAGTAAATCAAAAAGCTGGCCCGCGCCAAAGTGAAAAAAAACGTTTTTGTAAGTTTTTCAGATAATAAAAGGTATTTTTTGACACCCACAATTCACCCGTGGTAACTACACAATTGCGGGTTCAAATTTAACTGCAAGGTGGCTCTATCAAAAAATCTGGGCTGGGCAAAAATGCAATAAAACGTATCTGTAATGTTTCGGATAAAAAAAGGTATTTTTTTTGGACCTACAATTACCGTGGCGACTACAAAATTGCTGTTACAAATTTATTGAAAGTAAAATCTATCAAAAAAGCTGGCCTGGCCAAAGTGAAAAAAACAGATCTGTAATGTATTCGGGTAATAAAAGGTTTTTTTTGGCACCTATCAATTACCTGGGGAATACACAAATTTCTGGATTTAAATTTTAAAACCAAAGGGGGCTTATCAACAAATCTGGGGCTGGCAAAAGTGCAATAAAACCCCTTTTTCTGAAATGTATTCGGATAATAAAAAAGGTTTTTTTTGGCACCCTTTAATTCACCTGTGGGGCTACAAAAATTGCTGTATTCAATTTAAATGCAAAGTGATCTATCAACAAAGCGGCCCGCGCCAAATGAAAAAACACGTATCGTAATGTATTCAGATAATAAAAGGTTTTTTTTGGGACCCTCAAATTCACTGTGGGGAAAAACACAATTGCTGGATTCAAAATTTAATGAAGGGGTTTTCAACAAAAACTGGACTGGGCAAAAGTGCAATAAAAGTACTGTTTTGTATTTTGGGGTAATAAAAGGATTTTTTTCACCCCACAATTCACTGTGGGACACAAATTGCTGTATTCAAATTTAAATGCCAAAATAGATCTATCAACAAAAACGGGGCCCGCGCCAAAGTGAAAAAAAACGTATCTTAATGTATTCGGAAATAAAAGGTATTTTTTGGCACCCCATCAAATTTACCCTTGGTAATACACAAATTTCGGGTTTTAAAATTTTCTCAAAAGGGGGCTCTATCAAAAAAATCGGTGGGCAAAAGTGCAATAAACCTTTTCTGAATGTATTCGGATAAAAAAAGGTATTTTTTTTGGGACCCATCAATTCACCTGTGGCGACACAAAATTGCTGTATTTAAATTTTTAAATTGAAGTAGATCTTCAACAAAGCTGGGCCCGCGCAAAGTGAAAAAAAAACGTATCTTTTAAATTTTTGGGTAATAAAAGGTATTTTTTGGCACCTTCAATTCACCTGTGGGAACTACCAATTGCTGGATTCAAATTTTAAATGCAAGGTGGGTCTATCAAAAAATCTGGGCTGGCAAAAATGAATAACATATCTGTAATGTATTCGGATAAAAAAAGGGATTTTTTGCCACCATCAATTCCCTGTGGCGACTACAAAATTGCTTATTCAAAATTTTAAATTTCAAAGTGATTTCAACAAAGCGGCCTGCGCCCAAAATGAAAAAAAAAAAATTCTGAAATGTTTTCGGATAAAACAAGGGATTTTTTGGACCTATCAATTCACCTGTGGAATAAACCCAAATTTCGGATTAAATTTAATCAAGGTGGCTCATCAAAAAATCGGACTGGGAAAAGTGCAAAAAAAACGTATCTGTAATGTATTCGGATAAAAAAAAGGTATTTTTTGGGACCTTTCAATTTACCTGTGGTGACTACAAAATTTTCTGTTTCACATTTAAATGCAAGGTGCCTCAATGAACAAAAGCTGTATGCGCCAAAGTCAAAAACACGTATCTGTAAAGTATTCGGTTTAAAAAAAAGGGATTTTTTTTGGGACCTATCAATTTACCTTGGTGAACAAAATTGCAGTATTACCCTTAATGAAGGTGCCTCAATGAAAAAGCTGTAGTGCGCCAAAGTCAAAAAAAACGTATCTGAAAATTTTTTTGGTAAAAAAGTTTTTTTGGCACCTATCAACCTTGCTGACTACAAAATTGCGGATTCTAATTTTAAAGCAAAGGGGGATAATCAACAAAGGTGGAAAGGGGAAAATTGAAAAAGAACCCATCTGAAAAGGATATGATAATTAAGTGGGGTTTGCACCCAACCAAAAAAGACTGAGTTACTAGAAAAGTGTGTATCCTAAAATAATTCAGCTGCCAATTCCCGGAAAAAAATTTAAAAAAACGTTAACAATAAGCTATTGCAGTGCAATGTCTACACTAAGTCTTGGGGGAACTTTATCCAGTTTCTTTATAGAGCTTGTCTGTGTTCGCGCGGGGGGGGCCCCCCTCCGCTCCCCCCGTGACTTTCAGGGTAGAAACTCCTTTAAAAATTCTACAACTACTAAAATCTTCCAATCTCTAATCTAACTAAAATTGTAAGGATCACAGCTACAGTAAGCTTTCTCTGTGAAAAAATATAATAAATTTTTCTGAGCTGTTTTGGGGCACAGGCAAAACGCATGCCTACTGCTCTGAGAGCTGAGAGACATGAGGCTGAACGGGGGGGGCTGTTTATGTAAAAAGAGGCCATGTGATTTTTCCAGCCAATCGCAACCATAAAAATCCCGTAGACGTCGCACACACATCTCACCCTGTTATTCTGTAAGCTGATTTGCTGGGCCCCCAAAAAAAAGACAGGAAACGCCAAAAAAAGGCGCGTTTTTAATAGATGATGCAAGATTTTAACCTAAATTATCGATGTCTAAAAATTTTGTCAACAAAAAAAGTGCCGATTTCAACTTTGTCAATAATAATCGCTCAACACTAATCATCATGTTACTGGTACTGTTCTTATTATTTTAATGTCCTCCTCTTGACACAATTTTCCTTTTGGCATAAGGTTTAACATTAGAGCTTGGAAACTGTGTTGCATTCCACAAGGTGAGAGTAAGGATTGGGAATACTGCAGTAGGTAGTTTGGAGGTGTAAAATATGGTGGCTGGAAGTCCAAATGTAAATAAAAAGTTGAAATGTGCATTAGGCTGTATAAATGATGGCTGACTGATTACAGATTTGGTTACCTTGGATTACCATTGCTGCCTAAGGGTCTAGAAGTATAACTTTAGAGTAACTTAGTAGAAAAGGTTGCAAAAATATACAGATCCATCAAGTTGATCAATTCTAGTAGCCATAATGTTTTACAAAAAAGGTATCTAAGCCCTCTAAAATTTATTTAGAAGAATCCACCATCATAACCTCTTGCGGGAGCGAGTTCCATTGTCTCACCGCTTTTACAGTCAAGAATCCCTTGTTGTTTATTTTTGGATCTTCTTTCCCCTTTGGTATACGTGGGGAAATTAAGTATTTGATACACTGGCGACTTTTCCCACCTCCAAAGAATGGAAAGGTCTGTAATTTCCATGGTAGGTACACTTCAACTGTGAGAGACAGAATCTAAAAAAATACCAGAAAATCACATTGTATGATTTGGATTTTATTGCATGAAATAAGTATTTAATCACCTACCAACCAGCAAGAACTGTTAAGTTTTTCTTTAAGAAGCCCTCCTACTCATAACCTGTATTAATTGCACCTGTTTGACCTTGTTACGTGTATAAAAAATACGTGACCACACACTCAATCGCACTCCAATCTTTTCACCATGGCCATGACAAAAGAATTGTCTAAGGACACCAGGGACAAAATTGTAGACCTGCAAAAGGCTGGGTTGGGCTAGAGGACAACAGACAAGTAGCCTGGTGAGAAAGCAACAACTGTTGGTGCAATTATTAGAAACTGGAAAAAACCCAAGATGACTGTCAATCTTCCTTGGTCTGGGGCTCCATGCAAGATCGAGCCTCATGGCGTAAGGATGATTCTGAGAAAGATCAGGAATCAGCCCAGAACTACAAGGGAGGACCTGGTCAATCACCTGTATAGAGCTGGGACCACAGTCACAAAGATTACCATTAGTAACTACCTAGTCATGGATTAAAATCCTGCAGGGCAAGCAAGGGCATGCAAGGTCCCCCTGCTCACGCCAGCACATGTCCGGTCCCGTTTGAAGTCCAAATGACCATCTGGATGATCCAGAGAAGGCATGGTAGAAGATCATGTGGTCAGATGAGACCAAAATAGAAGTTTTTGGTATCAACTCCATTCGCCGTGTTAGGAGGAAGAACAAGGATGAGTACAACATCAAGAACACCGTCCCAGCCATGAAACATGGGGGTAGAAGCATCATACTTGGGGGGTGCTTTTATGAAAAGGGGACAGGATGACTGCACCATATTGAAGAGAGACTGGCTGGGGTCATGTATCAGGAGATTTTGGCCAACAACCTCCTTCCCTCAGTAAGAGCATTGAAGATGGGTCATGGCTGAGTTTTCCATCATGACAATGACCTGAAACACACAGCCAGGGCAACTAAGGAGTAGCTCCATAAGAAGCATTGCAAGGTCCTGAAGGGGCTTAGCCAGTCTCCAGACCTTAACCCAATCAAAAATCTTTGGAGAGAGCTGAAAGTCAATATAGCCCAGCAACAGCCTCAAAACCTGAATGATTGGGAGAAGATCTGTATGGAGTAGTGGGCCAAAATCCCTGCTGCAGTGTGTGCAAGCTTTGTCAAGAACCTCTTTAATTGCAAACAAAGGTTTCTGTACCAAATATTAAGTTCTGTTCCTTTATTGTATCAAATACTTATTTCAAGCAATAAAATGCAATTTAATTATTTAAAAATCATACAGTGTGATTTTCTGGATTTTATTTAGATTCTGTCTCTCACAGTTAAAGTGTTCCTAAAAATTACAGACCTCTCCATTCTTTGTAGGTGGAAAAACTTGAAAAATCGCCAGTGTATCAAATACTTATTTTTCCCACTGTGGTGGATACCCCTAAGTTACGGTTACAAGCCTTCATGTAAAAAGATTAATTGAGCGATTTCAGTACTGTTCATTCTCATTTTTGTACTTGGTCATTAAATCGCTCCTAAGTCATCTGTTTTTAAAAATTGAATAAACCTAAATTTTATAGCCTGTCAACCCATTCCCCTAACCAACTCAGTCACCCTCCTCTGCACCCACTGTAGCTCAGCTATGACCTTATACACTGGTGCCCAAAACTGTACACAATATTCCATGTGTGACCCTACCAGTGATTTGTAAAGAGGAAAAACTATGCTCTGGTCATGAATATCTGTGCTTATTTTATTGCAACCCGTGATTTTATTTACCTTGGCAGCAGCTACCTGCCGTTGTTCCTTGAATTTGAGACTACTTTCACCAATATCCAAAAGTCTTGTTCAACTATAGATTAAGCCAGTATCATACTATTTAGTACATAATTGTACATTTTGTTCTCTCAGTCCAAGTGCACTAATTTACATGTATTCACAATAAACTTAATTTGCCATTTCTCAACCCAAGCCTCCAACTTTTCTAAATCCCTCTGTAATATTCCATTATCCTGCTCTGTGTCGATTTACCGTACAGAGCTTTGTATCATTGGCAAATGTTACAATTCTACTTTGTAAACCTTACTATTAGGCACTTTTAAATAGAAGAGTACTGACCCTTGTGGTACTCAACTAGAAACTATGACCCAATCACATTATCTTCCATTTATAACCACCCATTTTTTTTCCTTTTAATGAGTCAATTGTGAAACCATTTACATATAATTTCCTCCAGTCCCACCATTTTCAATTTTTGTACCAACCTCTTATGTGGCACAGTATCACAAGCCTTTAAGGAGTCTAGATAGACAACATCCAGAATCTTACCAAGGTCCAGTCTGGAATTCACTTCCTTATAGAAGTTGATTAGGTAAGTTTGATAGGACAGATATCTCTTAAAGCCATGCTGGCACTATGTTATGAGGGGCTGCTGATAAGTCTTTGGCTTTGTGTTCTTTTCTGTTTCTATGGTAACAAATGTTACATCACATGAAAGCCTTAGGTGTCTAATATATGTTTTCAAATTTTTGTGTTTTTAGCCTATGGCAACAGTGATCTAGGCACACAGGAAAACAAGATGGCGGAGTCTAAGTCGATATTCACAGCAAATGAGAGCAGAGGAGTGATAAAATTCTTGTTTCTGCAGGAAAAGTCCGAGAAGGATAATCATGGTGATGTGTCGCAGACATTGGGGGATCAATGCCCTTCATATTCTACAGTTAAGAACTGGGTTGCGAAATTTAAAATGGGCCACTTCCGCACCAATGATGATTAACGTACTGGACGACCGAGAGTGATTGTTGTTTCGGAGATCGTCAATGTTGTGCAGAACCTCATACTGGAGAATCGGCGAATTTCAGCTAAAGGAATAGCAAACATCAATGTGTTTGTGTCATTATCCATGAAAATATTTGTATGACCCTGAAACCAAGGAGAAGTCAAAAGAGTGGAGGCAAAGTGGTTCTCCTCGTCCAAAGAAGTTCAGGGTGAAAAAATCAACCACTAAGGTGATGGCGTCTGTGTTCTGGGATAAGGAGGGTGTGCTGCTAGTGGACTACCTTCAAAATGGTTCCACCATCAATGCAAGGTATTACATTGAACTTTTGGACCAATTGAAGGCAGCTCTGAAGGCCAAAAGGCGTGGCAAGCTGTCCAAAGGAATCTTGTTCCTGCAAGACAACGCCTCCGCTCACACTGCACAAGCGACCACGGCAAAACTGGTGGAGCTAGGCTTCCAGCTGGTTGACCACCCACCTTATTCACCAGATCTAGCTCCCTCCGACTATCATCTGTTTCCAAACCTGAAGAAACACCTCAAGGGTACCAAATTTCACACCATTTCTGATGCCATGGCTGCTATGGATGACTGGTTTGAGGCACAACCAAAATCCTTCTTTTTGCAAGGCTTACAGAACTTGGAATACCAATGTAAGAAGTGTGTTGACATCAGTGGAGAGTATGTGGAATAAATGTAAAGTTTCATCTTCCTATCTTGTTTCTTTCTGGGTAAAGCCAAAGACTTAACAGCAGCCCCTGGTACAAGGTTAGGTTCCTGGACACACTCTATGGCATCTCTTAATAAACATTGAAATATTTTACCTGAAATAAAAGCTAAGCTTCTGGGCTCATTTTGTTTACCCTTTTTTAATATTGGCACCATATTGTCCATGTACCAGTTCTCTGTAAAAGACCTAGTCATGATAAAATTGTTAAATATTAACCCATCAGCAATTTTTGCCTACATTGTGTGTTGCATTTTTTCCCTCCCGCCTTCCATGAATCATAAGTTTTGATTTTTTTTTGTCTAGATAGACCTATGAGGGTTTGTTAATTGTGTTAAAATATGTGCTTTTTAATGGTATCATTGACAGGACCATATTATCTACTGGGTACCCAAAAAAATGGTGTAGAATGTAAATAGAATTCAAATGTGCCATTTTTGTGGAGGTTCAATTTTTATGGAGTTCACTGTTCAATATAATGATATGCTATTTGTATTCTACAAGTTGGTACAATTTGGGTGATACCTAGGGCGACATGTCAGAAAAGAGGCGCTTCCACGCCAGTTTTAAGGTGCATCAAATAAGTGTATAATGCGCCTGAATAAATGAACCTGTCAAAAATCTGGCGTATACAAAAAAAAGGTGCATAGCATATCATTGCTAGCATATTTGATGCGCCTACTTTAGGCGCATTCAAAGTGTCATACCTGGCCTAAAATGCTCCTAGTTTTGGTGTATTACAGTTCTTTTATATAGAGAACACGGCGTCAACAGTTTTTTGGTGCAAGATGCAACAAAAAAATGGTGCAGCCCTAATGGGACTTGTTGCGGCAAATTTTTTGTGTTCTCATTATGTTTCAGTTCCTGATTTTTAACTTTGCGCTGCTGTGCCATATTCTGCAACCAATAACCGTTCGGTTTTCCCATCTATGGACATGAATGAGGGTAAATTTTTTGCAAGCTGAAGTGTAGTTTTTATTGGTAGCATTCCTGGATACATATATATTTTATCACAAAAAAATTCAATTTAAATTTTCACTTTCTATGGAATTCACTGTACGAGATAAATAATGTAAATTTTATTTGTAAAATGGCAAGAGGAAGACTTTTGGTACTTTTAATATTTTTTAGTTTTTTTTAAACTTTATTTATGTGTACATGTAGTCCCTCTAACATACTAGACCACTAAGAGCCAGAGGAGGGGGTGATCAGTTGTACGTTGTTTTTGCAAACGTAATATATTATAGACAACAGTACAGTAATGGCTCTCCTATTAAATCCTGCAGCCATTGAGGCCTTCATTAGTCCCTGGCTGCCATGACAATAGATCAGCATATGCCAATCTCATAGCAAAGGGGCCGCACTGTTTCTTAACACTTTACCGATATTGGACATATGAGTATGTCCTAATACTGGTAAGGGGCATTGTGAAGGCTCCCATCGCCGCCATATTTTCTGCTTTTCTACTTCCTGCCCCAGACAGGAAGTAGTGAAACCTCCATCTTTGTACACCCTAATGCATTGCATTACAATGCATTAGGCTGTATAAGCAATCACTCCCCCTAATTATGAAGCACCCTAGGGGACTCAAAGTTAAAGTAAAAATAGAATATATTTTAAAGTGTAAAAAATACAGATATTAAAAGTTAAAATCACTTCCCTTTTGCCATTTTACAAATAAAAAAATAAAATACAAAAAGTGACACATATTTGGTATCGCTGCATCCGAAAAAGTCAGACCTGCTAAAATATGACATCATTTATCCCGTATGCTAAATGCCTTAGAAGAAATAAGTTCCAAACGCCAAAATTGTTTTTTTTAGTCATTTCACGTCCCCTAAAAATTGTAATAAATTTAATCGAAAAGTCACATGTATTCCAAACAGGTACAATAACAAGAACATTTCAGCCCACAAAAAATCCACCCCCACTCAAGTCTGCAGGTGTTAGTACAAAAAAGTTATTGGTCGCAGAAAGTGGCGCCGCCACACAAGTTTCAAAAATAGAGAATAATTGGAATTTTTTTTTACTGTACCAAAACATAATGAAAACCATAAATGTTTGGTATTGCCAAATTCGTATCAACCTGTAAAAAATAGATAACACATTTTACCAAAGATTGAACGCCGTAAAAAAAAAATTCCTGCGAACATAGCGCAAGTACGTTTTTTTCACATTTTGTCCCACTTAGAATTTTTTTGCGGATTTCCAGAATATTCTATGGTACAATGAATGACACCATTAAAAGTACATCTTGTCCTGCAAATCAAAAGCCAAACTTATCTATGTCTGTGGAAAAACAAAAACGTTATGGCTCGGGGAATGCAGGAGGGAAAAACAAGCGTGACAAAAAAAAAGGCTCTGTCAGGAAGGAGTTAATCCAGTAGGTTCTGTAGATGCATTTGCTATGACATCTAAGGGGTTAAGAATCCAGGACTGGAGTTATCTCTGATCCTGGCTACTAGTGGCAGGTCCCAGCTGCAATTAACAGCCGTTACCTGCTGCATATGAAGCAGCAGCAAGCCTGCTTCTTACTCCCTTACCAACCGCATACCGTACAGATAAAGGGATTTTCTCCCCACAGGCAGACATGAGTTGTTTCTCTCTGTCTTACAGCTTCAAATCCAGTAGGAGGGTCTTCCCTCCCTTAGGACTGGGGACATCATTACACTTCCTCCCTCCTTAGTCATCATCATGATTCTGTGTGAGCAGTGAGTGTATAAGGGTGTGTTATATGGATGGGGGGAGCAGAGTGTATAAGTGTGTGTTATATGGTCGGGGAGCAGAGTGTTATAAGGCTGAGTTTTATGGGGGGGAGGGGGAGAGTGAATCTGGACATCTATAGACTCAGTAATAGCCCAGATGCTTCACATAGAGTTATCACTGGGAGAAGCGCATAAAGATCTCAGGCAGCTTTTATTATACAGACACAGCCAGCACCTAGCACAGAAAGACAGTTTAATTTTTACAGAGCTCAGGGGGAGTGCAGGCAGCCAATCACAGCACAGGGTGTGTGTCCCGACCAAGGATGAACTAAGTATCAAGCTGCCAATCAGAGAAAAGGGGGCGTGGCCCGACCCCAGGCTTCAGATTTAGCACTAGACACTTACAGATTAGCTAATAGCTGATATACTAAATATTTAGGTAATACAAACCAATTGCAAAAGTGTTTATTTTTACTGTCCAGGTCTTTGTAGCAAAAAAATCCTTTTAAGAAGAAGAAATTTATACATTTTAATTTCCCTCATTCTCCTTCACCGTTATACCAAGAGCAGAACAGAACTCACTAGCTCATGGCAGGCTCCCTCTGATCTGGACAGCAGCCCCTCCGTCCTCCTCACACTGATTGGCAGCAGTCCTAAACACTCTTCCCCACCTTAAAGCACCCTTGCCCTCAATAATGCGCTTCCCCACCTTAAACCACCTTAGCATCATGCAAATTTCATTTGCAGCCACATAAAACATTTACACTTACTTTTTTCTTCTTGCACTCGGGATGTTTATTCAATGCACTCAATAAAAGGCTTTAACAGCACAACTGTACAACTAGTGCTATTAGTTTAGTTAGATCATGTTATTTAATTGAAGTCACAATTATAGACAATCAGACCACATTGTATTAGTAATCAATGCAAAACTCCAGGTAATTCCAAAGGGTTGGCTTACTTTTTCTTGAAATTGTATCTATACTCACATTTAGTATACCAAGACTGATGAAACAAAGACTATATATGATATACAGTCAATATACATGAATTATAACATGCACAGCTTCATGAATTTTTTAACTTCAACATCCTGGAAATGAACCCATTGTAAGATAATCTTATCTGAGCTTCTAAAATAGAAGATGCAGTTCACTTGCATGTGTTTAGTCTAAAAAAATCACATTAGTTTTCTATAGCATCTCTTTCTCATTCATTACATGCTCAAACCATCTGTTCGACTTGAAATGTATTTGTCCTCTAACTTGGCGCGGTCAGTGCCTATCTGGCAAACGTGGTGTCAGATGCTACTGTAATTGCTTAATGTTCCATAGAGAAACCGTCATAACATTTTGCAAGTGGCCTGGTGGCAGCTGTGCATATTTGGGCCTATCTCATTAAGCACACAATGATCAGCTGGGTGCCCTTTGCTCGGGTATCATACATGTCGCTGGCTTTGTCAACCTGAGAATATTACAGTATCTTCCACATTCTAGTGATGCATGCCAAGTGAGTAGCAGATGTCTTTAGAAGCAGTCAACCAACAGGAAAACAACCAAAATAAACTTTATCCCTGTGCACACACATGCTAAAAGCTGGAGCTCACACATAATAGGGTTATGGAGTATCCATAACATCATTAATGCTTATGGCTATTAAATTATCTCCATGGCCATCAATCTTTTATTAGCACAATCGTACATGCTTGTGATTATTACTTACACTGATGAACTGTGCTTTTATTTAGTTTAGTAATCCCTGATTGATTTTGTTGGCAATTTATATAGCACAATGTTGGAAACAGATGCTAGGGGGGAAAAAAAAGTTAGATCCAGAATATTTTATTTTCTTGAAAGGCAGGGTAAAAGGATTTGCAAGAGTACATTTGCCAAATTGTGCAACTGTAGTCTGTTAACTTACAAAAATAGATGTTTTTCTGCAGTTCAAATGTATTTTCTTGCTTTGTAGTTTGATCTTTGTTATGCACAGAATTTTACATTTAAGGGTTTCCCAACATAACAATCTTTGTATTGTGCCACTCTTTTGTTATTCTTCCTGGAAGTAAATGAATCAATTGACAACTGAGTATTACTATTAGGCTATGCTCACACGGCGTAATTCAGACCTTGTTCAGAAAGTGCAGAGAACATGCACAATACAGGTATAAATCATGGTCAAAAATGTAGTCTCTACTGTAACTTACGGACCGAGGAGTGAGCTGCGGCCTGAACAGGCACGGTCATGACACCATGTGCCTTATTCGCTTGGGGCACCAAAGTATTTTGTCCTGACCCTGTGCAAAGTTGTACATATCTGTTAAGCTGAATTGCAGAGATGGCCAGAGGTCCCATCAGACCACAGGAGAAAACAACAGATTTCAATTCAAAACAGTAATTCCTCCAGCATCAATGTATTACATTAAAATGTCCAAAGTTTAATTAAACATAACTAAAAAACCTACAAGACTACGAGTAAGAACAATCACTCGAAACACATCAGACGATGGTGGCATGGTTTTTTAATCATGTTTAATTAAATTTTGGACATTTTAATGTATTACTTTGATGCTGGTGGAATTATCGTTTTGAATTGAAAACAATTAGGAGTAGTACTAGGAAGCCTTGGTCATGTAAAAAAAAAAAAAAAAAAAAATCAGCCAACACATCAATTCTAAATACTGGCATAGACACTGGCGTCAGCTGTTTTGGAACATTTAAGCTACATTACTGCTGACTTTTTCACATGTATAAAATGGAGGTATTTAGGGCCTCATGTATGAAAACTGTTTAGGTCTAAGACTTTCTATGTTGCTCATAGCAACCCATCGGAGCTCCCCTTTCATTTTTTCAGAGCACTATATGAAATGAAAGGAGAGCTCTGATTGGTTGCTATGGGCAACAAAGAAAGTCTTAGACCTAGACAGTTTTCATACATGTCCTCCTTAGGGCTTGTTCACACGGAGTTTACACTCCATGTTACAAGCGCTTTAGGGATCCATCTTGGGGTCCGCTCTGTCGGTCCCAAAAACGGATCTAACAATTAGCAGTGAGATTATCACTGCTCACTTGCTGAACACGGAGCGGCGTTCACATGAGAGAACGCAGCTGCGTATTTCAATAGCGCAGCTCAGCTCCGTCTTGAAAAGAATTGCATGGGACCAACAAAGAGGACCCCCGGACGGATCCCTAAAGCGCTTGTAACACAGAGTGTAAACTCCGTGTGAACAAGCCCTAAGGCTAAGTTCACGCGGCTTATTTGCGGGGCCTAATTACGCCCTGCAATTACGCCGTGTGGCCGGGGCGGGGCGGGAGCAGGGGGCCGGCACCTCGCCGGCCCATAAACTCTCATTACTAGCGGCGCGTATACGCGCAAGTAAATGACATGTCACTTATCTCCCCCCGCGGCGGATTCGCCGAGCAGGGAGAGGAGACGTAATCCATAGTTCTCTCTGAGAACTGTGGATTACCTTATGACTGGGACGTATTCCAGCCGTAATTCGCGCACTCCAGCGCATAATTACGGACTGAAATATGTCCCATTTTAAGCCGTGTGAACATAGCCGTAGTGTCCAATTTGATCAAGTTGTGCATGCCCACAGGCTTTGGCAGTTCTACAGTTAGGGACCCTCCTGATATGCTTACTTCACTGTGGTAACCATTTCAGGTGGGTCAGTAACAGAAGAATTGACAAAGCCTCCATACATTCAGGGCAACTTGCTCCATTCACACTGATTTTAAGCACCTCAGTTTAAATGTACCACAAATTCAAGACTAAAACTAATATTGCCTTCATACAGTGACCATTTAGTGCTAAATTTCAGGTGATCACAGGCGGTCTGCAGACTATATCAGTGATTCTAGTACATTTGTATCCAGTAGCTCACAGGTAACATCTTCTCTCACTATCATTTTATTTCTACATCTGACCCAGACCACCATGACATCTTTTTCCACCTATGATTCATCGCTACAGAACATACCACACAAATATTTTACCTCACTTTTTCAGCACCTCTCTACTCATTCTTGACATCTATATGGAACCTACATACATAGTGCCCCAAATAGTAGTAAATGACCACTTGGTTCCCCACAGTTAAGCAGTACTCCCAAACAGTAAAACTTCCCCCAGATATTTATAGGACTCCTTTTTGTGCCCTTAATTTTATTCTTCTTTTGTACTCCCATAGGGTAGTTAGGTAAAGTTCCAATATAGAAGGAAGAAACAACACTATATAGCTGGTAGCCACCTGAATTCACCAGGAAAATAGGTAGACCCCTCCTTCAGTGGGTAAACCCGTATTAGGCAGGTAGCCCCAAATTAGTCAGGAAGATCCTCCCCTCATTAAGTAGATAGGTAGGTAAGCCTTGCATTGGATAGGTAGGAAAGCATCCCATTGGGTAGTTAGGTTGCCCTCCCCATTAGGTAGGTAGCTTAGTCCCCTATGCTCCCCATTAGGTAGGTAGCTGGCCATTAGGTAAATATATAGGCCATTATTAGATAGGCAGGCCGCCATTGTAGCTATAGCAGCTGCTATGGGGCCTGCTGTCACTAGGAGGCTCGGCTGGCAATCAACAGTAACTTAATTTTTACTGCCTGCCCAGCCCTGTCATAACATCCCATTGCCTGTCACTAGTGTCAGAACAGAACAGACCTCTAGTGAAAGTGGACAGCATTTTATGACAGGCCTGGCAATGGCTGTGAGTCCTGACGTAGGCAGGTCATATCATCACCGCGTATGCCAGGCTTCACTTAGAGAAGCCAGCCTTCAGCCTGTTGTGGGAATATGAATAAAGGTGAGGTTTTTTTTTCCTTTTCAATAATGGGGTCCTACATACCTACCTAGCTGTGGCCTACATAACTACCTAGCTGGGGTCCACCTACCTATCTCCCTGTGAATTATCCACCTACCTAACTGAAGTCTACCGATCTGGGGCATATCTACCTAACTTACTGGGGCCTTACCTACTGGGGTCTGCCTACCTACCTTCCTGGATTGTTCCTACTGCCTGCATATCTACCTGAGGCCTATCTACCTACCTAACTTGGGCCTACTTACCACCTACCTACCTAACTGGAGCCTTACTACCTGGAGCCTACCTACCTACCAATACCAATCAAAGTTGCAGTTGCGCACAGTAGGCACTAAAACCCATACAAACATTGAAATCAATTATATTCTTTGTACCTGTATAAAATAGAGGTCTTTGCAATGCACTTTGATTACATTGTTTATACCCATCTATTGCATAACGGTAGCCTCATCAAGTAGCTCCTCAACCCAAATGCCTTGCAGTGGGGCCCAAGCCACCATACGTGGGGCCAAGTCAACCATACATTTACCACAACAGGCTCTATTCACACTGATTATAAGGACCTTAAAGGGGACCTATCACCTCCAGAGAATCTTATGAAGTAATAGAAGGCTAAAATCTAAACACTTTCTCAAATATGTTTAATTAGGAAAATGAAAGCATTTCACCTGTAATTCAGTTGTTTTTTTGTTTTTGTTTTTTAAAGCACTAGCCCTTTAAGACAGGACTAAAGTCAGGACAACAGCATGATGGAAAACTATGTTGACAGCCCTGTTAAACTTCCTGCTTCTGAGTTGGGAGAGTCCACTGTGTAGGGGAGAGCCGGTACATCTGAATCATCTATAGAGTGGAAAGCTCTGTGCTGCTGTCTTCAAGTTGGTTCTTATTACACTAGCAGCAGTGTAATATAGATGCTTATATGCTATGGAGAAGGAGGCTAAACCCATATGTCCTCAGTGTGCTATGCCTGCTGCAGTGTATGTATAGTGAGAGACTCTAAAGCTGTACAAGCAGTTCCCCCTATACAGTTGGTATCTCTCACAGAAGGAATCTTATCAGATTGTGACCTCTAATACTCTCTAATACCGATGGAAATCATCTGATTTGACAATGATATGTATTTGAGAAAAGTCTTATTATTTCATCTACTATAAATATTTGCATGTTTGTGTGGTGGTGATATGTACTTTTTAAGCAGAAAGATGCAATAAAAGAAAACACAATAATATCAACACGCGGACATGGGATAAGATTGGTTGATTGTACTGGCACAACTTCTGATTCCCATCACATACATGTATATTTATGTGATGATGCTCCTAAGAGTTAAACCAAGAGAACCACTAAAATAGACTTCAGTGACCTAAAGTAAAAATCTGAATTGCTTGAAGGTCATTGGATGCTTCTTCAGCCTTTAATTGTTTTATTCTAATTTCAGACATGACCCACTGACACTAAATCATTCCACAATATAAAGTGTCATGCCTGAAACCTGGGGAGGTAAAAGTAATTGCAAAAACTGGTGCATGCCAACTTAATGAACTATATGATAGAGAATGCTGATGCCTAACACCTTTGTTTATTGCATTTCTACTGGAAAGCAGCTTCTCAGTGAGTTTCAATGAACTGCCGCTTGTCAATAAAGCCTCCCTTAGGATGGAAATGAGTTCTCCATTGAAGAGCTAGAAGTGTACAGCACCTGTTTCATTGCTATCTGTATGCGATAAGGTGAAGAAAGATATTAGCCTTGTTTTACATAAAAAAAATGTAATGCAATAATTAGAACCCTTATGCACGTCTACCCTCTGCTAGTGCCATCTGTTACTTACCATGAGAGTTGTCAATTTCCTTACTCTGATAATCTGTATTTGAGATTAACTCCATTCTGCCTACTTTGAAAAGAATGAGACAAAAGCATCAGGTCCTTTCACATAGCAATGTACATGTTCCAATTTATACAGAGCAATAATATGACACCTGTAAAAGTCTATTATGCACATAGTCACCTAGAAGTATTGTTCCTAGGGGAAAATATATCTATAATCCAGTACCATTTGAAGCAGCATTTGTCAGTACACAAAGTTCCCTAGGGCACATGTCTCAAATGTAATGTCCATGGGCCAAATTTGGTTATGTAGTTCACATGAGCTTAGACATAGCGAGCAGGGGCAGGAGGAGCTTAGACATAGAGGCAGCAGCACCAGCACAGGGGGAAGGCGCCATCTTGAATTTGCACCTATAGCAACTCACAGGCGGTGGCATATCTATGACATCCCTACTAAAGAGGTAGAAGGGGATGGCTTTTATCTAACCTTAAAAGACATCTTGGCCTTTCACTGACCACTTGGAGAGCCATAACATCTCTGGTGGAACAATTTGGAACCCAGAAAAAATACATATACATTATGAAAGCGTGCTGGGACATTTCCATCTAGTGTATATGGTGTCTCAGGTGATTTAACACTAAGTAGTAGAAGTAGTTAAATTTTTACAGTCTTACAGTTACATATTGCTAATGTGACTGTAATGCAGAGGTGGATTCGCTGGACCACCGCAAGCGATGATAGTTAAGCCACACCAGGGAGCGGAGTCTAAGTAGCCCCCGGTTTTCACCAGTGCCCGCCGCAAAGCGGGATGGACTTGCTCCGGCGTGAGGCTACTAGGTCGCTACCCCTGACGTGACTTGCTTGCGATGGCGGCCGGGGTACAGCGTGGTACAAAGGCGTAATCCAGAGGCGTAGTCGGAGACAGGCAGAAGGTCAGGGCAGGCGGCAGAGGCTCATGGTCAGAGACAGGCAGGCGGGCAGGGCAGGCGGCAAACAGGCAAGGTCAGGAAACGTAAGCAAGCGGACTGGTACACGGGAAATCAGGACAGAACTCCGATACTCTCTAAACACACCAAAAACACACCAACGAACTGGCAGGAAGTGCTGGGGGCGTATTCCTTAAATAGAACCAGCGCCCGATAATAGACCAATTATCGGGACGCTGGCCCTTTAAATCTAGAGAAGATGTCACGCTCGCGGCGGCCAGGACAGGCAGGAGCAGCGTTCACCGGAGTGCGGAGGGGTAAATGACCCGGCGCAGGGGCCAGGACCGCAGAGGGATGGTCGCGGCCAGCTGTGGCACCTGCGCCGGACAACCTGCGGGCAGGGGGGGCGATCGCAGGGAGCAGCGGCACCCGCGACCCCCGTGACAGTACCCCCCCCCCCCCTTAGGTCTCCCCCTCTTTTTTTGGAACCTAGAGAGGAGGTCAGGAGACAAGTTGGCCTCAGGTTCCCAGGAATGCTCTTCCGGCCCGAACCCTTTCCAGTCAATGAGAAAGAACCACTTCCCCCTCACAACCAAACCCTATCACCTGGTTCAAATAGGGGCAGGGGCCTACGGTACCTGTCAGCCTGGACTTTGGTGAGAGCAGAAGCCCGTAGCAAGGCCTGTCGTGTGAGCTGCCAGAGAGCCTTGATGTCCCTTACTTGGGCATCCACGGCCGGGACATGACACAAGGTAGCTAGAGGGAGAGTCGGGCGGGGATGTAGCCCAAAAATGACAAAAAAGGGGGAAGCCCCAGCGGATTCCGAATCTAAAGAGTTATAAGAAAACTCTGCCCAGGGGAGAAGGTCAGACCACTTATCTTGACGAGCGGACACAAAATGCCGCAGGTAGGTACCCAGCACTTGGTTAACCCTCTCTACCTGTCCATTAGTTTGAGGGTGGAATGCATATGAAAAGTCGAGCTGAACCTGCAAATGACCACACAGAGCCCCCCAAAATTTCGCGATGAAAAGTACTCCCCTATCCGAGACAATGTGTAAAGGAAGACCGTGCAAACGAAAAACATGACTGAAAAAAAGTTGGGCCAGCTGGGGTGCAGAGGGTAACCCAGGCAGCGGGATAAAGTGAGCCATCTTCGAGAAACGGCCGGTCACCACCCAGATGACCGTGTTTCCAGATGAGAGCGGGAGATCTGTAACGAAGTCCATGGCTACATGAATCCAGGGTTTTTCCGACACAGGGAGAGGCTGGAGCAGGCCCACGGGTTTGAGACGAGGGACCTTATTACGGGCACAGGAGGTGTAGGCTAGAACAAAGTCCCTGACATCTTGAGCGAGATTAGGCCACCAGTAATAACGGGAGACCAGTTGTAGCGACTTATGGACTCCTGGATGCCCAGCTGTACGAGAAGAGTGTCCCCACTTCAGGATTCTAGGCCGCAAGGCAGGACGCACATACGTCTTCCCGGGAGGTAGGTGTTGGAGATCCACGGGGGCAGCCGTGACGAGTCGTTCTGGGGGAACAATGTGCTGGGGAGGAGGCTCAAGACCCACCGTATCTGACGAACGAGATAGAGCGTCAGCTCTGACGTTTTTCTCGGCTGGCTGAAAATGTAGACGGAAGTCAAAACGGGCAAAGAAGAGTGACCATCTGGCTTGCCGGGGGTTCAGGCGTTGAGCCGACTGAAGATATAGGAGGTTCTTGTGGTCCGTGAAGATGTCAATAGGGTGGCGAGCCCCCTCCAGCAGGTGACGCCATTCTTCTAGAGCCAGCTTTATGGCCAGTAACTCGCGATCACCAATGGTATAATTCTTCTCAGCAGGAGAGAACGTTTTGGAGAAAAAACCGCAAGTATGCAGTTTACCAGAGGAGGATCTCTGCAGGAGGACAGCGCCGGCACCGACAGTAGAAGCATCCACTTCCAGAATAAAAGGACGGTTAGGGTCTGGACGAGACAGGACCAGGGCCGCTTTGAGCCGGTTGAAGGCTTCTTGAGCTTCTGGGAGCCAGGATTTGGGATTGGCGTTTTTTTTTTTGTTAGGGCCACCAAGGGAGCCACAAGTGTAGAGAAGTGTGGGATAAATTGTCTATAATAGTTGGCAAATCCCAAAAAGCGCTGAATTACCTGAAAGCCCACCGGCTGTGGCCACTGTAATACTGCGGAAAGTTTAGAAGGATCCATCCGGAGACCCTTATCAGAAACGATGTACCCTAAGAAGGGTAAGCTGGTACGTTCAAAGAGGCACTTTTCCGGTTTGGCAAAAAGCTGATGGGTGCGGAGTCGCCGGAGGACCTGGCGGACGTGGTGGCGATGGGTCTCGAGATCAGGGGAAAAAATTAGAATATCGTCCAAGTAAACAATCACACGGACGTAGAGAAGGTCCAGAAAGATCTCATTGACAAAATTCTGAAATACAGCAGGGGAGTTGCAGAAACCGAATGGCATAACCAAGTACTCGAAATGGCCATCCCGCGTATTAAACGCTGTTTTCCACTCATCGCCTTCTCGAATGCGGATTAAGTTATAAGCACCGCGTAGATCCAGCTTGGAAAAGATTTTCGCGCCTCGCAGGCGGTCGAAAAGTTCAGAGATCAAGGGCAGAGGGTAGCGGTTTTTTATCGTAATTTTATTTAAGCCCCGATAGTCGATGCAGGGCCGGAGAGACCCGTCTTTTTTCTCCACGAAAAAGAAGCCGGCTCCTGCCGGAGACGAGGACTTACGAATGAAGCCTTTACGGAGGTTCTCCATGATGTACTCAGACATTGCCTTAGTCTCCGGGACGGAGAGGGGATAGACTCGGCCCCGGGGAGGAGTACAGCCAGGTTGCAGATCAATGGGACAATCATAAGGCCGGTGTGGAGGAAGCGTTTCGGCCTGTCTTTCCGAAAAGACGTCAGCAAAGTCCCAGTATGGTGTAGGTAGGCCTGGTGGAGGCTTGGTAGATTTCAGGGAGGCGACCTGAGGAGCAGGTTGTGGCTTCGACAGGCAACGTGAGAGACACGCGGAACCCCAACGCATGACTTCACCTGTGCTCCAATCCAAGGTCGGGGTATGGTCTTGCAACCATGGGAGGCCCAGAAGGATTTCGGAGGAGGATCGAGGCAGGACGAGAAGTTGCAAAGTCTCCTTGTGAAGAGCCCCAATCTGCAAGGAGAGGGGGGCAGTACGGAAGCGGATAGCGTCCTTAAGGCATTCGCCACTGACCGACGAGACGAACATAGGTTTCTGCAACGAAATCACTGGGAGACAAAACCTGGTCACAAGTTTGTGGCTAATGAAGTTTCCTGCCGAACCTGAATCAATAAAGGCGGAGGCCTGAAAGGCGCTGTCTGGTGAAACACCAACTTATATGGGCATGGTCAGACGTGGAGAGGCCACTCTGACACCTAGGGTTGCCTCTCCTACGAGCCCTAGGTGCGGAAGTTTCCCAGGTGCACCGGACAGTCCCCAATAAAATGGCCTGAACCGCCACAGTAGAAACACAGCTGCGTCTGGCGACGCTGTGAACGTTCCTCCTGGGACAGGTGGGCTCTCTCAACCTGCATAGGTTCTTCCTCAGTGACCATCGGAGGAGGAAGAGGTGGCCGCTGGAACGTGGGAGCCAAGCGGGGTAAGCAGCGTGGATGGACGACCTCCCGTTGAAGGCGGAGCTCCTGTTGTCTTTCGGTGAACCGAATATCAACTCGGGTGGCTAAATGGATTAAGTCATCCAAAGCTGCTGCTAGATCCAGAGCGGCGAGCTCATCCTTAATTCGTCCTGAGAGACCTTGCCAAAACGTTGCCACCAAAGATTCGTTATTCCAGTCCAGCTCCGAAGCGAGAATGCGAAACTGCACCGAATACTGACCGACCATGGTGTCTTCCTGACACAGCCGCAGCAGGGCTGCGGCGGCCGAAGACGTACGGCCTGGTTCCTCAAAGACCGTGCGGAACCCCTGGAGGAAGGTTTGGAGGTCAGCTGTCAGAGGATCCCCTCAATCCCATAGTGGCGTAGCCCAAGCCAATGCGTCTCCAGACAAGAGGCTGATTATGAAGGCCACCTTGGCATGCTCTGTAGGGAATTGATGCCCCATCATCTCCAGGTGAATGGAGCACTGGCTGATGAACCCACGGCATTTCTTGGGGTCTCCATCGTAGCGTGAGGGGAGCGGCAGATGCAGAGCGGGTCCAGAAGCCGGAACAGGTTGCGCAATGGATGCCGGAGCAATGGATGCTGGTGCGGCAGCCGGTGGAGGTAGACAGGTCGCAAGGTTCTGCATCATAGCCGCCAACTGGTCGATACGTTGGCTCTGCTGGGCGACTGCCGTCGTGACATCCCGGAGATCGGGCAGAGGTACCCTGGCGGAATCCATGGCCAGTTCGTACTGTAATGCGGAGGTGGATTCGCTGGAGCACCGCAAGCGATGATAGTTAAGCCATGCCAGGGAGCGGAGTCTAAGTAGACCCCGGTTTTCACCAGAGCCCGCCACAAAGCGGGATGGACTTGCTGCGGCGTGACGCTACCAGGTCGCTACCCCTGATGTGACTTGCTTGCGATGGCGGCCGGGGTACAGCATGGTACAAAGACGTAATCCAGAGGCATAGTCGGGGACAAGCAGAAGGTCAGGGCAGGCGGCAGAGGTTAGTGGTCCAAGACAGGCAGATGGTCAGGGCAGGAGCCAAACTGGCAAGGTCAGGAAACGTAAGTAAGCGGATTCGTACACGGGTAATCAAGACAGAACTCCAATACTCTCTAAACACACGGAAAACACACCAATGGACTGGCAGGAAGTGCTGGGGGCGTATTCCTTAAATAGAACCAGCGCCCGACAATTGATCAATTATCGGGACGCTGGCCCTTTAAATCTAGAGAAGCTGTGGCGGCGGCCGGGACAGGCAGGAGCAGCGTTCACCGGAGCGCGGACGGGTAAGTGACCCGGCGCAGGGGCCAGGACCGCAGAGGGATGGTCGCAGGCAGCCGCGGCACCTGCGCCGGACACCCTGCGGACAGGGGGGTGATCGTGGGGAGGAGCGGCGCCCGCGACCCCCGTGACAGTGACCCTCGGTGAAAATGAATTTGACACCCTGCCATAGGGACTTTGTGTGCCGCTATATTGCCTTTCTGCACTATCCTGTGTGAATTGAACCTTAGATGCAGACAATATAATTTTTGGTGACTGAGATATCAGAACTTTCTTGGGATATTTTGGGTTTGTGAAATAGAACAATAGCTTAATTGTAAGAATAGTCTGCACATAACAATAAACATATACTGGTGGGCAAAGAATGCTGATGAATAAAATCAACAATATTTCAAAAATTAAAGCTCCTACAATTAAATGAATAGTATATTTGGAATCAGCGGCACAAAAATACCTTCTGTACAGTTTAAAATTTCAGGCACAGTGAACTATTTTTTTTAGTTCCCCTGTGTAATTTGTGGTACATTTCCTCTACAAAAGGAAGTTGGAATTACAAAGACCATGCATACATATGACATAGAGTGAATTTATGGACATATTTTAATATCAGTTTGCCTGCAGGGTCAGAGCTGGAGACTGTTTATAGCAGATCTACATGAAGCACTAGAACGTGTAGCATGCAATAAATCAAGAAAATGAGCTAGAGTTTATTTCCAGTATTTCCTATTTTTTATAAACTCTGAATTTTTTTTTTTTATTTATATCTAATGCATAATAAACTTGTATAACAATGATAAATAAGTCACGTTGATGAATTTTACATGACATGGTCCATAGAATGGATTTGCCATCCCATGTTGACAGTTCCTTTTTCCAATAATTTAATTGTATAAAGGATTTCTCGGATTCACTTTTCCCATTCTTAAATCTCTGGGGAAATAATATGTGCAAAATGATTTGCTGCTCTTAGAAAAGAAATATATTTTGTTTTCACTCTTCAAATCTGATTTTGTTTGTATTGAACTTTATTATTAATACAGTTTTTTACTACATAACTTTGGATTTATTCATTGTTTTCTATTTATTTAGTTAGTTATGCATGCATTTTATATTTGGCTTTTTATTTGTATCTTTTAGAAGTATTGAAGGCATTTTTACTATAAATAGAATGTACACAGTTCACTCATATTATTATGACCACCAGCTAATTGGCATAGTAACCGCTATGTGTTGCATTGACAGCAGCTAGACTGGCTCAGAATGAATACATTTCTGGTATGTTGTCACAGGTATCTGCAGCCATGCTGACTGCCTCTCGCAGCTGCTGGAGGGTGCGTGGGGGAGGATCAATATAGCAAATATGACAATCAAGGTGGTCCTGCATTTGCTCAATTGGGTTCAAGTCTGGGGAATTATAGGGCCAGGGTAATACTCGGAACCTCTTTCAACCAATGTTGGATATTTCAAGCCATTCGAAATATTGCATTGTATTGCTGTAAGATCCCATCTAGTTAGACAATCAACATGTATGGGTTTTATATGATCTGTAAAGATGCATTCATGCCCAAATTGGTTGAGAGTATCTTCCACATGAGTGGGACCAGAGAATGCCACAGAAACATTATTCAGACTACAATGCTGCCACCTCCAGCTTGTGTTCTTCCAGTCATGGTTGCAGAGTATTTGTTCTCTAATGTTTCCTGCCTGACATGCCAATTTTTATGCATTCAATAAAGCAGAAAATGTGATTCATCAGAGAACACAACCCTTTTCCAATCGGCAGAGATACAATTCCGACACCACATTGAAAATGTAAGGCTTTTCTGCCTCCTGGTTCATGTTGCTGTTCCTCTGTAGCACATCTGTCTTCCCACGCACATCTACATTGCCAACATTCACATCAATTTCACATGCTGCTCCACAGTTTCCACATTGCTTATTTGTAATGTAATTTGTCCACCCACAATACACTTTCACCATATTAGCATGCGAACAGTTCACAAACTGCACAGTTTCAGAAATACTGCCACCCTTTGCCTAAAAGCCAATAATCATCCCTTCTATAAATTGGCCCTTTTACCCATGATAGCGACACACCTATCACACCTACCCACCAAGCCAGCTCACAACATGTCATAAGCTACACACTGCCTATTTTTTTAATTGCAGTTTTATTATGCCATTTTTTTTTTCATTTTACTGCAGAATCACAAAAAAGTAAAAAAACATATTTAAATACAATGCAGTTTCTGCTACACTGTTGACTGAATATACATAACATGTCTACTACATACATCAGAAAAAGCATGCAGTACTTCTTAAACACTACAGTGAAAAAAACGGGCTATGCATAAACAGAATGTTCAAACTACTTTTTCGGAAATCATAATTAATTGGACCTTTGTTTGCATTTTGAAAGTCATAAAACCAAGGCATAAAAGAGATGTGAAGAGTAGAGAGCACAAAAAATCATATAAGCAATGATTACTAGTTAATATTTTAGTTAGAATCAATACATACTGTACTGTGCAAATGCTTTAGTCAGGAGTGAAAAAAATGCTGCAAAGCAAGAATGCCTTCAAAAATCAAAGTGTTAACCTACAAAATGATTAGCAGCATAATAGCTGCATCTTACCTGATCATATGGGTTTTACCCTAAATCCCTTTTTCAGGGTAAAACACCCAGTGAAGTTGGGCTAGGTGTGGGGAAAAGCCTTCTTGGTCGGTAAAAATGAGTTCCTTGTATGGCTTCTTTCCGCTCCCTCAGCTTAACAGACAGCTCTCTCCCATGTTTGCCTATAGGAAGAGAAGTGTCATTTTAGCTGAGGGGATAAGGAAAAGCCACACAACCAGCTCATGTCTCTTAGCTGACACAGCTTCTCCCTGTACCTGGCCCAATTCTACCGGTGTTTTACCTTGAAGCACCACAGCGTTTTAAGGTAAGACCTACATGGTTGGGTAATCTACAGCAACTTCATAATGCCCATCGTTCGGGCAGCATATTATAGTCAACAGGTTCCCTTTAAGGGTTAATTTTTAATTTTTATCAACAAAAGATAAATCCAATCACCCTTTAACTTCAAAACAGCATCAGTTATTTAAGGCAGTGTTCCCCAACTCCAGTCCTCAAGGCACACCAACAGGTCATGTTTTCAGGATCTCCCACAGAATGCACTGACAATAATGATATCACCTGTGCAGAATGCACTGACAATAATGACTTCACCTGTGCAGAATGCACTGACAATAATGACTTCACCTGTGCAATGCTAAGGAAAGCCAGAAAACATGACCTGTGGGTGTGCCGTGAGGACTAGGGTTGGTAACCTCTGATTTAAGGTACTTTCACACTGTTTTTGGAGGATTTTGGCAAGGAGGTTGTTCCTCTCATTTTGGAGAAGTATCCTCAGATGTTCTGTTTATGTACTGGCTTACATTGTTACATAGTTAGTATGTTTGAAAAAAGACATACAGTAAGTCCAACAAAACCGAGGGTGGGGGAAAATGTGTATGAAGGAAGGGAGAAATGGAGGTTTTTTAAGCTTAGTTTCCCCGCTGAAGAAGACTTTGGAACCCATAAGGCAAGGATAAAGATTACTGTCATGTCACCGCCTGATTGTTTCCTGATTTCACTGTCTGAAGACAGCCCAGCCAGATACTTCAAACTAGGATTGACAGGTTTCCTGCCACACCCGCCTGCTGCTGCTGATCTTGTGCTGAGCAGCAGGTGAATTGAACGAGGTGTGAGTGACAGCTGTCTGCACCAATTAGACTGTGTTCTGGATGTCAGGGAGCCGGTCAAACTAGTCCAATCACACTCTGGATGGGGTCCCTGACTTCCTATTTTAGATCCCTCCTGAGTTCAGGTTCCTCCTGGTTGTAGCCTCAGCTTACACTAGTGCGCATTGTTGGTTTTCCTCTTGCTTCTTACAGATTACAGACCTTTTGCCTGCCTTTTGACTTCATTTCTGCTTACTGTCTTGGTGCCGTTTGTCCTTCCTGGTTCGTACCTATTCCTGCTGACTTCTCTACTGTTGTGTTTGTCTCATCTGTTTTGTGCTGCACTCATTCAGAGTAGGGATTGTCGCCCACCGCTTAGGGTCGGGTCAAGTCGACAAGCAGGCAAGGACAGCTTTAGGGTGCTAGGGCACACCGTCTGTCTGTCCCTGTATATCTGGAGTCCCTTACATTATAACCAGCCCTAATTTGTTTCCCATCCTGTCATCCAGGTTAGCATGGACCCTATTCTGCAGTTCACTACACTGCTGCTGCACCCCCTGTGGTAGTACCCACCTGCTGTCGTCAGGGAGCCTAAAATGCTGTTCTCAGACAATTTTTCGGGGGACCGCAGGAAGTTTGACACTTTTCGGGAGTCTTGTAAACTGTATTTCAAGATCAAACCACTTGCCTCTTGGGTCCAAATGGTGGGGGTAGTGGTCCTCCTTTTACAGAGTGACCCTCAAGAATTGGATCTAAAGAACTCCCACCACCCCACGACACTCGTGTTCGTAATTCTCTTGATAAGTTTTTCAGTCCCTATGGCTCAAACATGCTGAAACAGACCATTCAACTCTGATGGATTCTCAGCCCCTGACTATACATCAAGAGATAAGGCCAGTTACTGCAAGATGGTGTAACCCAGTGTTAAAGGCTTCATTCAAACAGGGTCTATCTAATGCCATTAAGGATGTCTGGGTCAGTCACTCCAACCCCAGTACGTTAGATCAGATTACTGCTCTTGCGGGCCGAATCAACCGCAGGGTCTGGAAAAAGAGAGAGGAGAGATTTCAACCCAACCATCCTTCTATCTCTTCTTCTTTCTCCCCTAAAAAACCTGTTACGTTCCCTTGCACCCCGGTGCAACTTGAAGTCATGGAAGCCAAGACCAAAAGAGAGTATCGCATGAGAAAACTCTGTGTCTGTATTGTGGCCAAGACGGTAATTTTTTTCGGAACCGCCCCACTAGACCCAGATCCCACCTAGAGGAACTCCAATGTCTGAGTGGAAGTCACAGGAGCTACTCAGGCATCCAGGTACTATACCTTCTGTATTAATTACAAAAGTGTTATTGCCGGTGTCCTTGTCTTGTGATTCTAAGTCTGTATCTGGACAAGCCCTGATTGATTCTGGGGCAAATGCCAACTTTATAAATTCTGCTTTTGTGTCGGCCTTGGACGTGAACTTGGTGAAGCTGTGTCGTCCTCATGCTGTTACGAGCGCTGAACTGACCCTGTTGGCAGGACTGAGGATCCACTTCAAAACTCCTCAGTTAATTTTGCAGGTTGGCCCTCACCATTCTGAATGTTCAGATTTTTTTGTCTTTAACAATTTGTCATCAAATATTGTTTTGGGCCTCCCTTGTGTACATAATCATAACCCTGTTTTTGACTCGAGTAAAGGGTAATTGATTAACTGGGGTCCTCATTGCTACTCCCACTGTATTTCTCTGCAGTTATCCGAGTGCCAGATGATGGAAGCCAAGCCTCCTGATATTGCTTCTGAACCTGCTGATGTTTGGACAAGGAATCTGCTCCTGAGTGCAAAGTGGGTGGGGTTGCGACCTTTGCTCACGATCTTGTCGCTTCTGTTGCTGACTCTCAGGAGCTGGCACCAAGTGACACTCTTAGGCCGTGTTCACACGGCTTATTCGCGACGGATTTGTGAGCCGGATTGCGCTCACAAATCTGGCGTGAATAAGGGGCGGGATGGGGGCGGGGCCGGAGCGCGGCGAGGGCGCCGCTCCCCGGCCCCATAGACAATGCATTGTTTACGCGTGTACGCGCCGTAAATAATGTTCAGGTCACTTTCTCCCCCCGCGCGGATTCGCCGAGCGGGGAGGAGCGACGGAATCCACTGTTCTCTATGAGAGCATGGATTACCGTAATTACTCCGACGGATTGGCGCCGTACTGCAGCGCAAATCCAGCGCGGAGTACAGCGCCAATCCGCGGAGAAATAAACCGTGTGAACGAGACCTTACAGTAGCTGACAGGTCCAATCTTTCGCTACTGGTTCTACTGAAAAAGACTGATAGCAGAAGCACAACACCTGCAAAGTCAAGTCATTCTGCACAGTCTCCAGTGTTACTCGTGTATAACTCATTCAAGCCTGCTGGATCTGTTGAGATCCAGAGTCCCCTCATAAAAGGGGGGGTACTGTCATATCCACGCTTGCTTGGGCCTCAGTGCAGTCTTCTGTCTAGAAGAAAAGACAGAAGATGCGCTTTTGGCCATGATTTTGGTATTTCCTGTTTTCTCAGTCTGAACACTGGCTGCCAGATTCTGCTAACTATAATTTACAGGTTTCCTGCCCCACTTGCCTGCTGCTGCTGATCTTGTGTTGAGCAGCAGGTGAATTGAATGAGGTGTAAGTGACCGCTGTCTGCATCTATTAGGCTGTGCTCTGGATGACAGGGAGCCGTTACAATCACAGTCTAGACCGGGTCCCTGACTTCCTATTTTAGATCCCTCCTGAGTTAAAGGGGTTGTCTCGCTACAATATTTGCTTTTTATATTAAAGATCTTGCAAAAACAAGTCACGTTGCAATATATGTCCTACCTATTCCTAAATATCTCCTCTTGTATGGGCTGCATCAGCTCCTCAGGTCGCTATAGCTACAGACCTGTTCAATCTCTCAGGATAGGCTGGCAGTGCTGGTAACTATAGCTACAGACCTGGTGTCCTCAGCAGCTTGTCACTGCAGGCCAGTAGCAGCAAGTAAACACGCCCATGAATCAAAACTTAAAGTGAGAAGACAGGGAAGAGGTAGGATGAATCGATGTAGTGAGACAACCCCTTTAAGGTTCTAGCTGGTTATAGCCTCGGCTTACACTAGTTTGCATTGTTGGTTTATCTCTTGCTTCTTTTGGATTACTTTTGCCAGAATTTGTATTCGTTTCTGCTTACTGTTTTGGTGCTGTTTGTCCTTCCTGGTTCTGACCTATTCCTGCTGACTTCTCTACCGTTGTGTTTGTCTGTCTCATCTGTTTTGTGTTGAACTCATTTAGAGTAGGGACTGTCGCCCAGTTCTTGCCTCCAGCTTAGGATTGAGTCGACAAGCAAGCAGGGACAGCATTGGGGTCCCTTACAATTTTATTCCTGATCCTAGAGTTGCCATCAGACTTAATTCAGATTTTTATTTAGCTATATACATATGAATATTATTTAGCAGTAAGTGGTTATCTAAGCCTTTCTTGAAACCTTCAATTTTTCTTGCTATGACCAGCTCTTCAGGCGGGCTATTCTACAGATTCACAGTTCTCATGGTGAAGAAGGCTTTTCTTCTCTGGAGGGTGAATCCTTTTTTCTCTAGATGAAGGTAATGTCCCCTTGTCTTTTGAAGGGGTTTTACATGAAATAGCTTTACCCATACTTTTTGTATGGGCCATTTTTATATTTTTTATACTTTTATATATATATTAATCATGTCTCCCCATAGCCATCTTTTCTCAAGACTAAATAAGTTTAATTCTTTCAACCTCTCCTTATAACTAAGATGCTCAATTCCCCTTAGTTTGGTTGCTCGTTTTTACACTTTCTCTAGCTCCATTACACCCTTTCTATAAGCTGGAGCCCAGAACGAACGGGGAAATTTTTTAGATGGGGCCCGCCCCATCTTATACCCTTTGGGTTTTTTCTTCAGGCCCAACAGACTCCAAAATTTTGAGAACTGTTGTCTGTGGGTGCCATGTCATCACTTATAGGATTCAAGCAAAGAGAGCTTGTTCCAAATATTCATTAGATTTACATTGCTCTTTTGTTTATTCACTTTGCATTTTGTTAATGGTTTAAAATAAATTATTAACAGTAATTTTTCCGAACCTGCCTAAAAGTTAAGCACAGTTCTGTATATCAGACCTTATAATTAAGCTCTTTCATTTATATATTAAGTGATTGCTTTTAGAGCAATTACCTAATACTATATACATCTACCACTACAAATAAAAGCCATTAGTGTAATAGAGTAGAGCAGCAGTGGGATACTAAAATTCCCAGGCTGCTGTCATGGTGCCATCAACAGAATAAAGGCTCATCAAATGGACAGGGGGATGTACTGATGAACCTAGAACCTAGATATTGAAAAAAATGATGATAATTTTGAGTTCAAAGTCATTCAGATCATTTACTTAGCTTAATGTTAAGTGAAAAATGTTAACGTTCAATAAAGAAATTTTAAAAGCAGTATTAGTTAAGAAAATGTGTTGAGTTTGAGAAAACTACGTTTGTTAGAAGAACTAGATGTCCTGCTGTTAGGAGACCAAGCAGTCAACTGATATCTGTGGTAGAAATTGAAAGAAAGTGTTTAACTTCCCTACAGCTTCCCCACAGGGGAAAAGTAGTATTGCATAGTATCCTTTGATATAAATGGCCAATTTGTGTTATGAACAGACAAGCTGTATCCATCAGAGACACTGATTATCTTTATACTTGCTCTTTGATCCAGCTGATTGATGGAGCCTTATTTACACAAAATGTGGTATTTGAAGATGAGTTTTCTAAGGCTATGTCTACACAGTACAGGGTTCTGCGCAAATTTTCGGCGGATTCAGTATTTTGAATCAGACAAACATCTGACAGTACCCTGTGCTGCATAGACAGCAGTGAAAAATCTGTGATGTAGTCTATACAGAATGGATTTTTTACCATTACTTTAAAAACGCATCAGAATATGAAATATGTTGTATATTCCGCCGGATTCTGCTCGGATTTGCCGTCGGCCCCGTACATTGAATGTATGGTCCTGCAATGAACAAATGAAGTCGGATTTCCCACGGTATTTTCTCATATGCTGTGTGGATTTAGCCTAATACACCTATTTAGATATATATTAATATTTTTTCAGCAGCTATACTTTTTGCTTATTTATTTCCCATGCATGGCTGTCATCAGGGCAGTACTGGAAGTATTTAAAATTTAAAAAGTATTGTGAAAGATATAAACTGGTACATGGGGCTCCAGACACTGTATAGGGTCCAGGCATTTCTGATAGCAGCCTTGCTCCCTTGTCCAATGCACCAGCAGGTTAATTGGCACATTAAAGGGTAGCAGAAAATGACCTATTGTTTAACTCATGTTTTATGTTAAACACATTTTTTAAACATTTTTGGTTGTGTTTTTTTATTTTCTATATCACTACCAATATTTAAAAAAATAATCCTGCAGTTTTCATAATGTCTTGTCACAGCCAATCATGCAGTCCCCGGTCCGGACCTCGGACGTGTCTGTGTCCTTGTTAAGGCCCCTGAACACTCTACCTGCCCTTTCAACATATACTCTCCTATCCTCGCTCCTGCTCTGGTCCTCTTATACAGGCAGCGTCCTACAGGTACACACAGCCTCCGTACGACGCGTGTGCTCTGAGATTTAAAGAGACAATACACTAATTACCTGGCCAATAACCCTTTACCACCTGGGATTTAAGGAACTTTCTGCTTGTGCTCTAGGTCAGTTTGTTGATGTTCCCACATTGATCCTGTAATATAAAAATAGCCCTTCTTTTTCTTCACAACTGAGTATATATAGCTTGGTTCCAATATACGGGACCTCCAATCCCACAATGCACTTGGCCAAAATAGATATAGAACCAGCAAACTGGTCACTCTTAAATAGACAGATTAAATGCGAAGCGTTCTGGATAGTAACCTTGGAGGGATTAACTCCAAAGGGGCTTAATGAGAATCTCAATCTGAGGGTCTTCCTGTAAACACTAGGATTGTCGGCTTGTTATTTGGCTATTTGTCTATTGGTTTTAATCTGTCTATTTAAGAGTGACCAGTGCCTGTGGGCTATGCGCTTGAGGAAGGGGAGGAGCTATCCCCGAAACGTCCGCAAGTTCACCTGTCCGGCTCGGATGTCGGCGTTCCCATGCTCTCCTGCCAGATGAGCGGCGCCATTGACTGAGCCCGAACGGCATGCTATGCCGCAACTAAAATACTGAGTATATCTTTTCATACTTGCAGAAATATGGACACTCTGTATAAGTACGGACTAATGTCTCACTTTCTTTTAACTGAAATTATTAAAGTTTGATACGTTTCACTAGTTTGCTGGTTCTATATCTATTTTGGCCCACATTGATCCTGGCCTCTGCTTGCTGTCCATTACCTGTACCTGTTACCTGCATTTATTGATGTTCCAGTGTTCCTGTACTGCCGTTGCCTGCCGCTTCACCAGTCCAATAGCTGCATGGGACCCTGCCCCTGTCTTCAGTAGCTACCCCTATCCCTGCAAAGTGTTTTTTTCCCAGGTCCCAGACCATGCACAAAAAACTCTCCTATAGAAGTCAATGGGTCTGCTGCTGTTCACAGGCACTTATGTCCATGAAGCTGCAGTAAAACAACTCTTAAAATGCGTTAAAAGCAGCTCAGGCAAAATGGCTGCCCCCAAAGTCGTATACAGACAGCAAAATATAAAAACCTATAATCAGAAAATAAAAATAAGAAGAAAAGAATATGTATCAGTATCTTGTTTTAAAAATCATAGATTCCTTTATAGGATGTTAAATAAAATCCCTTCCTGTTTTAGGAGCATTAGACACCCAAAGTAACAGAAGTTAAAACTCATGGTGGTCATGCAAGAGGGGTAATGATTGATGGGATGTAGTTTTGCGTTCTGTTCTAGTATCCATGTTAGCTGTACTGGTTATATTTGTAAAAGAAATGTATTACTATATCATGGTAACCACTGATTGTACTCAGCATGCCCAAATAGCTCAGCACTAGACACTGAAAAAAGATCTAGAAGGCAAAGGAGGGAGCAAAGCTGAGTGTTTACAGGTAGGAAGGTGTAGATATGTCAGCTGGTGGCCAATGAAGCAATAAGCTTCCCCATGGTATCCTGTTCCCAATGAGAGGAAAGAGTAGACCTAAGTATAAGAAGTATCCTCCATGGAGATGGACTAGGGAGCCACTGCTGGTATAGGTTGTGGATGGGCCCGATCTGTACTAAAACATCAAGCAGAGTGACACACAGTCTGTCATGAGAATGACAGAGAGACCTGTACACCCAAGTCCAGCTGAATGAGATGACTGGGGGAAGCTAAGAGACATAGGAAGACCAAAAGTGTATGCAGTGAAACAAGTTAAGGCAAAGTAAACCTACTGTATAACAGTGTGGAAGAATAGTTTATACTGTATCAATCAAACATTTTCTGGCATTGTTGTTGAAGAGAAATTTTTTTTTTCATATTTATTCCTACAATATTGTCCGTTTTCATCTAAAACCTTTACTACTATTCATGGCCAGAGGTCACTTTAAATAACTTGTTTACTTTTAAATGTAATTTTACAATGTACTTGATATCACACTGTCATAAAATGGAAATCTGGAGATTCAATTTTGGCTTATGTTGCTGTTTCTCAGAATGATATGTTCCATATTTAATCTAAACCTGCAGTCATTTTTCCTGGACACAAAGTCAATGATGAAATGGCTGTTTCATTATGCATAATTCAATGAAATCAACTTTTTGTGGAGTCCCAAGAACATTCTGATGAGAAAAGTTGAATGAATAAGTGGAAAGAAAAAACTGGCTCCAAAGCATCAAGTGACTGACCATACCTAGCATGGAAAAAGGAAAAAATATACGTCAATGGCATCTTTGTCATACTTTATGTTTTTGATAACTTCATGTCATAATTTCAGGCTAGGAAACTCCTTTGTGGAGTTATCATAAGATACAAGTTAGAATTATGTCCTGCAAAAGTGTCCATTGTTTGTAATTTGTCCTCTGCCTTTGATCGTACAAAGAAGAGAGACAGGAGGGATTTGGCTTTTCCTTTAAGAATCTGGTGGTAACACAAAGCAAGGAGTCAGAACCAGAAGATACAACCGTCATTGTAGGATTTTGTTAATTTCTGTTTCAAGCTGCACCTCTCAACTGGATCTCACACCAATACAATCAGTAGAGGTCTGCTATTCCTCATTTTATCCCTTTTATCTTTGTAACTGCCTTTGCCCATTTTATATATGTGATCATTTGTTTTTTGTAATTATGTGGAGTACCTGCACAGACAAGCCTAAAACTTTACCCCTTAATGCCAGTTGGTCATAACTTTTTGGCCTGTTTGCTCTTATTTCACCACATTCCAAGAGCCATCAACTTTTTTTCATTCTACACATATATATGAGGGCTTGTTGTTTGTAGGACAAGATGTACATTTTAATGGTGCCATTGTACTGGGAAACCCCCAAAACTTCCAAGTGCGGTGAAATGTGAAAAAAACGTAACTGTGCCATTTTTGTGGGGCTTTTGTTGTTATGGTTTACAAAAAAAAAAACAAATAAAAACATTCTCTATTTTGTAACGTTCATTTTCTATGAACAATAACTTTTTTGTTGTTCCACCTATGGACCTGAGTGAAGACATTTTTTTTGTGGGCTGAAGCATAGTTTTCATTAAAACCCATTACGTGCGGAGAGAGCAACTTTTCGATCTTACCATTTTTTTTTTGGGGGGGGTTAAAATGCCAAAAAAACATTTTTTGGTGTTTAAACCTGATTTTTGCCTTGTTGTTCTCACCTTCTATGACGTGCTGTAATCTTTTACTTTGCAAATATTTTACTTATTATGTATTGATTTAGAATAATTTTTTAAATAAGTAAAAATTTCTTACTGGGCTGCATTCATATTATAGGATCTCAGTTAAGTGTAATTGTGTGTTTACATTAGCACTAATAATTTATTTATTAAAGGGGTTGTCTCACTACAAGGATTGCTTTTTATGTTAAAGATCTTGCAAAAACAAGTCACTTTGCCCTATATGTCCATTAAAAGTGCCCCACCTTTTCTTAAAATCCCTCTTGTATGGGCTGCATCAGCTCCTCGGGTCGCTATAGCTACAGACCTTTTTAATCCCCCTGATAGCTGCAAGCACGGTTTTTCTTTGCTACAGCCCTGGCTTCTAATGTAGCCTGTGGAAGCATAAACACCCCCTGAATTCAAAATGAACCAAAGAAAACGGGGACTGAGGTAAGATAATAATGTTGAGAAAACCCCCTTTAAAAAGGGGTTTTTCGTTAAAAGACATGTCTCAGATTTGGGGAATAAAAAAAAAAGCACTTTTGTAATTGGGTTGGCATTACCTCGTCCTTTTGGTTTAGCAGAATAAGCTTCCTGTAAAATCGGGTTTCTATTTTCTGTTGGGCGAACGCCCCCTGGACGGTTCCCGGCCCCTAGCAGCCCCCTGCACTGTGTTTGGTGGCTACATTTCATTCAGCCTGTTGGGATACGCCCCTGACGGGAAACCCCCGGGCCTCCCCTGCGCTGTGTTGGTGCTGCACACTCTGTTTTTACTCCCCTCTGGTTTTAAAAATCGTTTGTGAACAAGGTCTGCTGGCTCTATACACATCTCCCCCTCTAGGTGAAGGATTGGGCAATTACCCTGTTTAAAAGGGGTTTTGCCAAGAGGTTGTTACCCCTCACAGGGCCCGTCCCTTAAGCTGCACTTTTAAAAGAGGGCGTTCTGTTGTCAGATCTAAAGCAAACCCCCCCTCCTTAGCTATCATTTATGTATAACATAAGATTCAACACTGTGTCTGTTAAGTGCTTGTGGTTTCATTGCTTAGGTGATCAGCTCTGCAAGACAGGGTTAGGGGTTCAAGCCCCATGGTTTTTTTTTTCTTTATAAATTGACAAATATGTAAAGATATGAAAATATATGTGTGGAAATCTATAATTTTATTTATATACACACACAAAGCTCCCCTATATAGTGTCCCATCCTCGCAGTAGTCACACCAAGCACTTCCAAAATGCGTGATACAATGCCTATACTCTGGGGGATGAGACATGATATAGGGGAGTTATGTATGTGTATATATATCATTATAGACATTGACATATATATTTTAGTTCTCTCTACATATGTGTAGAATTTAGGGGGGGGAATACTCTGTGAGGGACTAGAACTCTAAACCCCTTCCTTGTAAAGCCAACACTCTACCGCTGCACTATCAGCCCAAGTCAGTTACAGGCTGAGCAGGATCTTCTCTCAAAGCTGATTGCTTCTCCCCCCATTGTTTTCACTCACATGTCACTGACAGCAAGCAGAGATCTGTACTTGAAGCTGACATTTGTCCTTGGAGTTGAGTAAAAATCTCTGCCTGTTGTCAGTACAATTTGGGTAAACACCACTAGAAGTAACAGCTGCTGGCTTTCAGTGTAATTTGTGTGATAAGAGATATAACAGGTGCTTGCTGGAGCTTGCTAGAGCCTCAAGGCTGCAGACATAAGCATGCAGGAGCTAGAGAGCTGTTATATCCAGACAACCTTCTGCATCCTCTGCTTCATACAAAATGATGATGTCACAGGTCTTCAGTGAGGGGAGACACGCCTCCTGGGAGGAGAGACACGCCTGCTGACAGGAGAGACACGCCCCTGGATTTCAAACTCAATCTGAGAAAATTAGCTGAACAGTCCGAACAGCTCAAACGATAAAACTCCTTTAAGGGAGACATACAGTATATGAAGGAAGGCGCTTCGAAGTGAATTGTTGAGTCTCGTTTTCAGTGTATAATGCACCTGAATGTATGAAAGTGTTTTTTGTGCTTTCATAAATGGTGTCTAAAGTTCATTGCACCTGACCTGTGTGTTTGGCGCATTATGGAACTGGGCAAATAAGTAATGCGCCAAACATGTATAAAGGCTATAGACAGGCTGGAAATAAAAGAAAAGTAATTAGAATAGCAGTGAATAGAAACTATCGTACTGATCTTGCTTGGTGGACCACAGGTCCCAGTAAGATCATCAGTAGGTTATTTAATGTAAAAGTAGTTTTAGATTCTTTTAATCTTAAATACATTTTATAGGAGATATTTTTATATTTTTGGGATATTAAATGTTTATATATTAACTGTATATGACAATTTTTTTTATTTAACTTAAATAATTAAATTTTATATAGTTTTATAATTATAATAAATAACTTTTTTTTATTGTACTAGTATAAGTTGAGAAATATTGGACATTTTGTTTCCTTACAGCAAATCCATCTCCACCTCGACTCCTCAGGCTCAGGCAAACCACATTGAAATAGGTCTGAATGGCTGAGCAGTAATGCGCCTAGTTTTGCCGCACCACATTCATATATTTGTCTAATAATACGAGTGTGGTGTGGCACGCCTCCAGAACGCCCCTTCATGTTAGACGCTTTACATTCGTTGGACGCATTAGACATCGTAGCCAACTCACTATGGCGCATTTGACGCCAGAAAAGGGTGAAAAACCCGATCATACATGTCTCCCATAATTTGAAAAGTCTGCACTGTTATAGTTGCAAAAAAAATAAAAAATCAGTTAAAGGGTGAAAGGGATTGTCTCACTACAATGATTCATCTTACCTCAGTCCTGTTTTTTTTAGTTTCATTCTGAACTCAGGGGCGTGTTTACTGGCTTCTACTAGGCTGCAGTAGAAGCCAGGTCTGTAGCTATAGCAACCAGTGCTTGCAGCCTATCGGGAGAGATCAAACAGGTCTGTAGCTATAGCAAGGAGCGGATGCAGCCCATACAAGAGGGGATATCTAGGAAAAGGTAGGACAATGTTAATGGACATATATCGCAAAGTGATTTGTGTTTGCAAGATCTTTAACATAAAAAGCAATCCTTGTACTGAGACAACACCTTTAAGTCAATGTGATCTATTAAGAATCATTGCAATCCTTTTATCAAATTGATTAGCAAAGCTGTCATGGCTCCACTGAGAATGGAAACTGTGGTGCTAAAATACACAGAATCTAAACTGTTTGGGTTGGTTAACCTGTCACAGTGTGTAGCAAGTGCAGATTTTTGTCATTCAATGGGAATGGGCTATAAAATTAATTGTAACATAGGATCTATAATCAACAAACATGGCAAAGTACTGTAGTTTCACAACTCTAGAGATTACTATGAATGTAAATTTGAAAATAACTTTATGACATAAGAACAAGGTTTAAACCAATCTATTAAACAGACTGTAATGCTATGATGTAGCTATTATGGTGCAAAAACATACCGGTCTTATCCTCTTCTACCAACCTATCTTCAAAAGAAAGCTCTTGTAATAAAACAAATGATACATACTGTGCCAATCAGACTGAAGAAAAATAGATTTGCAAATAATCCACAGTGATAGCGGAAATCCATTAGTCAAACATTTGTAATTCTAATTTTACAGTTCAGAGATTGAACCAGCTATAGATTAACCTGCGTAATCTTCGTGCATGCGATTGAAACAAACAACATTAGAAGTCCCTGGCTTCTTTATTCCCATAAGACTTTGTTTTTCTGCCTTTCAAAGAAGACTTTAATGTAATTTACTTGTTGCAGTAAATCCTGATAAACTTAATTGGAACAATGGAATTTCAGGAAATAGAGCTACAGAGAATTACGGTTTTGTTAGGGAATATGAGCACCGTTCCTTTTACCATTTATCTGAGGGCTGCGTTATCTCATGGAAAACACACTGCATTGTGGGGCAACTGCGAGTCAGTTTGGTCTCTAAGGTAATTTATTATATGCTATTTACTGTAAAGTCTAGACAAGTTGTGAGTAATTGGGAAATATTTTTAAACCACAAGCATCTTGAAGGCAGTTTCAGTCTCACGTCTACATAAAAGGGGAACAAAGGTCAGGAAAACTGCAGAATGGTTATACCTTTTTTATAATAGAAAAGGAAAGTGTTGCTGTGCAAGGAGACGCACACCTGGTTTTATGCTTAGAAAAGTTTTGGGACCTATTCCATAGTGGTTTTTGATGTGTTATCAACTCAGCATTGTTTCTCTCAGAAACTAGAATGTGTAATTAATTGTAATCATTTGCAAAGGTCTCTGTTAAATCTCCATGCAACATAATGTTACAAAAAGATCTAATTTCACAGACACTGGTATTTATAAAAAGTGCTCTTGTCGAGTATGCAGACTACAGTTCATCCATATATTTGTAAGGAGGGTAAATCTTATACAAAACCGTGTATATATCACTTCAGGGAAAGTTTTGGTTTTTTTGTAATATTATGTTTTGGGCCATGTTATGGTGTCCTTCAGCCTTGCTTGGTCACCTGTTGGCCCCTGAATTTGTAGATCTTGTGAGCTAGTCTATGCCACAGTACCAACATATTCTTTCAAGTTACCTAGTTACCAATCACCTCTATTTGTTCTATTTCTGCTCTAGCAGGCCGAAGCAGTGGTCAGGATGATGAGTCACTTCCTGCTCTGTTCCTTATCTTGAAAGTTAGGAGCTGGTTTACATTACTTACTGACAATATTTAACCCTTTAGATCTCTGCAGCCTTCTGCACTTCGGTTTAGAAACCTCTTGCACTCATGTCAATATAACAGAATCAGCTAGGAACAGTAGAGGTGATATGCCAATCACTGCTATAGAACCACCCACAGCTTAACAAGGAAGTGTGATTCTGAAGCTGGCAGTGGCTTTGTGAAATAGCATGGTAAGACAAGACCTTTAAGGTTTCAGAGCCATGCGTGAAAATTGCTGCCGTGGAGTCTGGAGAGCTTGGGTATTCATATCCACATATTCATATCACATTGAGCTGTTGGGAAATTGGCCAAGTGATATAATCTCCTCCATTATCTGTCACTTGCTAATCATTGCCATACAATATGATGCCAGTCACTAATGGTCTAAATTTCTGCAATACATTTTCTTGGTTGAAACAGATGTTGTCAAATAGATGTATGGAACAACTAGAGTGCCAACTGAGACATTTTAATATGATAATAGGAGATCAATAAAATAAAGTATCATAGCTGCTACATCGTTATTATTTTTGTTCCAGGGTATTCTGACTTACAAATCATTAACTAAGATTCATATGTTCTGATAACATGTGACATCCCAAATTGGAATAAGGGGATGATTCTGTAATAAATAGATAAACACAAGCTATAGAAACCTCAGCTGTTATCAACGGCAATATATTTCGCTTGCAGCAGGCTGGGTCCACTTTGTTTGCAGTGTTTCACCCTGGGTCATAGAGGGAGGAGCGGATTGTTATTGTAACGGTCTGGTAGTGGATCCGCTGGACCACCGCAAGCGATGGTGGAAGCCCACACTAGGGAGTGGAATCTAAGTAGGTCCCGGTATTCACCAGAGCCCGCCGCCAAGCGGGATGGACTTGCTGCGGCGGGAGTCTACCAGGTCGCTTCCACTGGCGGGGCTTGCCTGCGGTGGCGGCCAAGGGTAGCCGTGGTACAGATTCGTCAGGCAGGCTCATAGTCGGGGACAGGCAGGAGGCGCAGGTTCGTAAAAGTGGACAGGCAGGAGGTCAGGGCTGGCGGCAAGATTCGTGGTCGGTAAAGGTGAGCAACAGGTTCGGTACACGGGTAGGCAAGACAAGACTTTCAGGAACAATTTCAGCAAAGGAATACACACAAAGGATCCGGCAAGGCTGTCAGGAAGGGGCCGTACTTAAATAGGGACAGTGCCCGGCAATGACCAATTACCGGCGCACTGTCCCTTTAAATTCACCACTGCCGGCGCGCGCGCATGCAGGGGACCAGAGGCGGACAGAGCAGGATCGTGGCCGGGTAAGTGAGTGGGGACTGGAGCAGTGGCGTGAGCGGACCCCGGACCCGAGGGATGAGGGATGAGGGTCGCAGGGGCATCCGTGACAGTACCCTCCCCTTGCCCCCTCCCTTGGGCCCCCCCTTCTTTCTGGAGAGAAGGAATTTCTGGATGCTGCTGGGGTTCAGGTTCTCCTCCGGCTCCCAAGACCTCTCCTCTGGACCGAACCCCTTCCAGTCCACCAGAAAGTATCTTTTCCCTCTAGTTTTCCTCATACCCAATATCTCCTTGACCTCGGACATTGGGCGCATCAGCCACAGACGGAGGAGGAACAGCCTTCTGGGAAAAACGGTTAAGGATCAGGGGTTTCAGTACAGAAACGTGGAACGAGTTGGGGATTCTCATGGTAGGAGGGAGCTGGAGTTTGAAGGAGACCGGGTTAAAGCGGCTGATAACATCAAAGCGTCCCAGGAAACGGGGGCCCAGTTTGTGGGAAGGCAACTTAAGGCGGACATATCTGGCCGAGAGCCACACCTTGTCACCTGGGGAGAAGACAGGAGGAGGGATTCTTCTTTTATCCGCTTGCCTACATGCGCTCGGAAGCACGGAGCAGAGACTGACGGGTCTGGGACCAGATGGTCTTCATGTCCTGGACCAGTGCGTCCGCCGCCGGGACCTCGGATGGAGATGCCAGAGGGAGAGGTGGGCGGGGATGCAGACCATAAACGATGTAGAAGGGGGAGACCCCCGCGGACTCTGAATCTAGGGAGTTATAAGAGAACTCCGCCCATGGCAGCAAGTTGGACCAGTCATCTTGGCATGCAGAGACGAAGTGGCGTTGGTATCATCACAAGACCTGGTTGACCCTTTCCACCTGGCCATTCGTCTGAGGGTGGTAAGCCGAAGAGAAGTCGAGCTTCACCCGAAGTTGGGCACACAGGGCTCGCCAAAACCTGGAGACAAACTGGACTCCCCGGTCCGAGACGATTTGCTGAGGGAGTCCATGCAGACAGAACACATGAAGAAAGAATAGCTCTGCCAGGCGGGAGGCAGACGGCAGGCCTAGCAGCGGGACAAAATGCGCCATCTTGGAGAACCGATCAGTGATCACCCAAATAATGGTGTTGCCAGACGAAGGAGGGAGATCGGTTATGAAGTCCATAGAAATGTTGGTCCATGGTTGAGTTGGGATGGGTAGTGGCTGTAGTAGGCCTGCCGGCTTGTGATGAGGCGTCTTGTTGCACAGGAGTTGCAAGACTGAACGAAGTCCTTGACATCCCTCTCGAGCTCTGGCCACCAATAGAACCGGGATATCAGGTGGAACGTTCTTCGGGCGCCGGGATGACCGGCCACCAATGAGCAATGTCCCCACTTTAAGATACGTCTGCGGAGAGCAGGGCGCACGTAGGTCTTTCCAGGAGGGACCCTCCGGATGTCAACTGGAGCTGCCGAGATAAGACGTTCTGGAGGAATTATTTGCTCTGGAGTAGTGTCTTCACCCACCACGTCGGAGGCACAAGAGAGCGTATCGGCTCTCACATTCTTCTCTGCAGGCCGGAAGTGAATCTGAAAATCGAACTGGGAAAAGAAGAGCGACCACCTAGTCTGGGGTGGGTTAAGTCGCTGAGCCGTCTGGAGATATTGGAGGTTCTTGTGGTCTGAATAGATGCAGATGGGGTGATGTGCACCCTCCAGCAGATAACGCCATTCCTCCAAGGCCAGCTTTATGGCCAGTAGCTCCCGGTCGCCAATCGTGTAATTCCTCTCAGCCAAAGAGAACGTTTTGGAAAAGAATCCACATGTTACAGTCCTACCTGTGGTACCTTTTTTCATAAGAACTGCTCCGGCTCCCACAGACGAGGCATCCACCTCCAACGTTAAGGGTTTCACGGGATCCAGATGCGAAAGGATAGATGCCGTAGAGAAGGCGGACTTGAGCTTCGAGAATGCCTCTTCAGCTTCGAAGGGCCAGCTGCGTGGATTAGCTGGTTTCTTGGTAAGGGCCACTATCGGAGCCACTAGTGTTGAGAAGTGGGGGATGAATTGGCGGTAGTAGTTACAGAAGCCCAGGAAGCGCTGTATAGCTCGCAGCCTGAATGGGCGTGGCCACTGCATCACGGCTGACAGTTTCGCTGGGTCCATCCGTAGACCTTGGTCAGAAATGACGTAACCCAGAAACGGGAGGCTAGTCTGATGGAAGAGGCACTTCCCTAGCTTGGCATACAGATGGTTCTCCCGGAGGCGCTTCAACACCTGACGAACATGGCTGCAGTGGGTCTAGAGGTCAGGAGAGTACACCAAGATGTCATCAAGGTAAACCACCACGCAGGTGTAGAGGAGGTCTCTGAAGATGTCATTCATGAGCTCCTGGAAGACGGCAGGTGCATTACACATTCAGAAGGGCATCACCAGGTATTCACAGTGCCCCTCCCAGGTGTTGAAGGCCGTCTTCCATTCATCGCCCTTGCGGATTCGGACCGAGTTGTAGGCCCCTCTCAGATCCAACTTGGAGAAAATCTTTGCGCCCCGCAGACGGACAAAACGCTCTGTGAGCACCGGCAGTGGGTCCCGTTTTTTCCCCGTGATCTTGTTCAGACCCTGGTAGTCGATGCAGGGCCGTAAGGTACCGTCCTTTTTCTTTACGAAAAAGAACCCTGCACCCGCGGGAGACGAGGACTTTCGGATGAACCCCTTCCGCAGATTCTCCTGGATGTACTCTGACATGGCTTGGGTCTCAGGATCCGATAATGGGTAGACTCTGCCCTGGGGAGGATTGGTACCCGGCAATAAGTCGATCAGGCAATCGTACGGACGATGCGGAGGAAGACTCTCGGCTTGTCTCTCGGAGAACACATCGGCATACTACAGATACTCGGGCGGTAGCCCGAGCAGCGGCTCATGAAGGGTCGAGCGGGAGCAGGAAAGCACCGGGCGAGGTGCCACCAAACAACGCCCCCGACAGTTGGGATCCCAACGAGTCACCTCTCCAGATGTCCAGTCCGGGGTAGGAAAGTGGAGCCGCAGCCATGGGAGTCCGAGGAGGACCGCTGATGAGGAGCGAGGCAACACGTAGAAGGAGATTTCTTCTTTATACAGTGCCCCCACGTGGAGGGACAGTGGCATGGTGACAAACTGGATGGTGTCGCTAAGCAGCTCCCTGCTGACGGACGAGCGGTTTTTCCAAGCGGACCACCGGGAGCCGATACTGCTTCACTAGAGACTGGTGGATGAAGTTCTCGGCCGAGCCCGAATCCAGAAACGCCGGAACCTGGAACGAATTACTAGCCTCAGACACGACCTGCACTGGCATCAACAGGCGTGGAGAGGAGGAGTTTGCACCTAGGAATGCCTCTCCCACAGATCCTAGGTGCGGGAGTTTCCCGCAGGCTTGGGACGCTTGGGACAACTCCTCCGAAAATGCTCTGGGCTGCCACAGTAGAGGCACAAGTTCCTTTGCCGATGCTGGGCCAACTCTTGCTCAGAGAGGCGAGCCCGATCAATCTGCATGGGCTCCTCGGTGGGTGTTGGCAACTGTGGTGCAGGAGACCTCTGGAACACTGGTGCCAGGCGAGGAAACCAGCGAGGTTGGGCTAGCTGACGCTCTTGCCGAAGCTCCTCTTCCCGCTCAATGAAGCGCACATCAATGCGGGTGACCAAGCGGATCAAGTCACTGAGGGAAGATAGGATGTCCCTTGCGGCCAAGACGTCCTTAACTCGGCTTGAGAGCCCTTTCTTGAAGGTAGCACACAGAGCGGCCTCGTTCCATGACAGTTCAGAGGCTAAGGTGCGGAATTGCACCGCGTAGTCTCCCACGGACAAATCCCCCTGGCGTAGGTTTAGGAGGGCTGTCTCGTCGGAAGATGCACAAACTGGTTCCTCGAATACGTTGCGGAACTCACTGAGGAATGAGTGTAGGTCCGCCATCACCGGATCATTCCTGTCCCACAGAGGTGTAGCCCATGCCAGGGCCTTCCCGGAGGTAGACTGACCACGAAAGCCACCTTCGCACATTCGGACAGGAACTGGTCAGCCATCAATTCCACATGCAAGGAACATTGGGTGATGAACCCCCTGCAGAGTTTCGGGTCTCCGTCGAATTTGGATGGGAGCGACAGCTGAAGCTTGGGACCCCGAGAGCCACAGGAACCGTTGAGGCAGGAACAACCACTGTGGCGGAGGTTGCTGGCGGAGGTTGCTGCTGCTGAGCGGTGATGAGCTGCTGCACCATGGAGGAAAGTTGCTCGAGCTGCTGCACTTGCTGCGCGATCTGTTGAGATTGCTTGACCACGACGGTGGTGATGTTGGCAACGCTCGGCAGGGGCACCTTGGCGGGATCCATGGCCGGATCCTACTGTAACGGTCTGGTAGTGGATCCACTGGACCACCACAAGCGATGGTGGAAGCCCACACCAGGGAGCGGAATCTAAGTTGGTCCCGGTATTCACCAGAGCCCGCCGCAAAGCGGGATGGACTTGCTGCGGCGGGAGTCTACCAGGTCGCTTCCACTGGCGGGGCTTGCCTGCAGTGGCGGCCAAGGGTAGGCGTGGTACAGATTCGTCAGGCAGGCTCGTAGTCGGGGACAAGCAGGAGGTCAGGACAGGCGGCTCAAGTTCGTAAACGTGGACAGGCATGGTGCATTTTTTTATGCAATTCAGATTTTGTCTGCTTATGCTGATGTTTGTGATGAAATCACTACAGTATTTTAATACATGTTGATTTTTTGTTCAACAATAAATGCGAATTCTTGTTCATGGAAAAATAAGATATCCCCTAAAAATAAGTCTTAGCTCGTCTATAGGAGCAAAAATTATTATAAGACACTATCTTATTTTTGGGAAAACAGGGTAATTAGATAGAAACAGAATACTAGTTCTAGAGTACCTTCTCCATTGTCACGAGTGGTTCCGCAGCCCCCCGGTCGGGCTCCGGGGACGCACTTGTGCTGCTGCGGCCCCCACCTCCCCCCGGCGTCTGGAGCGAGTGGCGCTACGGTACGCGCTTCTGGCCGCGGGCGCACTTGTTCCCCTGCACAGCACTCCTTACCTGACCACGCTCCTGCATCCCCGCGTCTTCCCTGCCGGCCGGTGTGCGCGTCCCCGCTCCTTAGGCACGCACGCGCCGGCTCTCTTAAATTTAAAGGGCCAGCACGGCGACAATTGGGTATGGCAAGTCCCTTCCTTCCGGAACGTCCCCGCCGGATCTTTAGTGCCTTACAGCGTTTAGAGAAAGCATTCCTTGCATCTAGTTCTGATTACCGTGTACCGAACCATTACGCTCCTGCTCCTCGACCACGAACCTCTGCCGCCTGTCCTGACCTCCTGCCTGTCCCCGACTATGCCTACGTCTCATGATTTGGTACCATGCACTGCCTTGGCCACCGCCGCAAGCAAGTCACGCCAGTGGAAGCAACCTGTTAGTTTCCCGCCGCAGCAAGTCCATCCCGCTTTGTTTCGGGCTCTGGTGAAAACCAGGTTCTACTTAGACTCCGCTCCCTGGTACGGCTTACACCATCGCTTGTGGTGGTCCAACGGATCCACTACCATCATCCGTGACATCCATGACTTAGAAAATCCCTCACCGGCCAGCAAACTTATCAGTACCTTGTATGGGAGATCATTATTTTTGTGTGATTACAAAGGATCAATCTGAAAATCAATCTTAGGCTTCTTATATACAGCCTTATTATGTGTTTGTTCCAATGAGAACTAAAATATGGCACCAAATACAAACTTAGCAGGAATGCCGTATAACGCTTATAAAACATTCATTTATTGTAGCTTCTTTAAAAACATGAAACCTTTTATGTGTGCACCGATCAGTGCTACTTGCGTGCAAATAAGTAGAAGGACCACAGCCGATCAAAGTCCCAAGTCCATGGATACTGTTTGTAGTGCTCCAGCTGCCTTCCAACGTATGGAGCTAGCGTAGTGGAGCTATTCCTGTGCAGACAGGCAGGGTCCGAGGTGAGCGTGTGACGTTTCGGGGAGGCTCCTCCCCTTTCTCAAACACGTATTCACTTCCTCCTGACATCCTTTTATACTCAACATATTGTGCACCTGAGGTTAACGAACAACATATTAAAAACAGAGCAGCACTTATACATATATACAGTGATACGATACGTATGATATTTACAAAAATACTCTGAGATTCAGATCTTCATTTAAGCCAACAGGGGCTAATGTATTTAAACGAAAGATCCACGCAGCTTCTCTCTGCAGTAATTTCTTCTCTAAATTCTCCCCTTCCCTGCATCTCACCTCTTCTAGCACACACCAACGTAGCTCTGCTACCCCATGGCCTAGTTCTTGAAAATGCTTGGCTACAGTAGTCTCCCCGTATTTTTTTCTTTGCTGGTCCTCTATTTCGTGTCTCCCTCTTCACAGCTGTTCTGATGTTAGATCGGTGTTCGGTAAGTCTGGTTTTTATACACCTCATTGTTTGCCCTACGTAGCCCTTACCGCATTTATAGGAATAACATCTTACACCATCAGAGTCAACATGCACCACAGATTTTCTATGGGATCCCTAAGGGGCAATTTATGCGGGCCAGAAGGATTTGCTCCTCGGTAGAATTATACAGTGAACAGGAGAGAGTTCTTATTGAAAAATTTGTTGCCAGAGGGTACAAAAGGGATAATCTAGAAAAGATCGCATATGAGGTACAACAAATGAGTAGAGAATCCCTATTAGGAAGATCTATAAAAAAGACAAGACCTGATTGCTTTAAATTTATAAGTACCTATGATGCACATAGCTCATTGGTTAAAAAGACCATTATGAAGTATTGGTATATTTTGTCCCGTGATACAAAATATGGCAAGATGTTCACACAAAAACCTCAATTTATTTATAAAAAAGGCCGCACTATAGGTAATGTCATTACCTCTTCACAACTTAAAGAGAATAAAGCTCAACGAGGGCCCACCCGAGTTGGTACATATCCCTGTCTTGGCTGTACTAACTGTAGTTCTATTATTAAAGGTCCGTACATCTCACATCCCACTCAAGGCTTTAAAATTACACTAAAAGGTTTTTATACCTGTAATACTAAGTCAGTTATTTACCTGCTAAAATGCCCTTGCGGTAAGGGCTACGTAGGGCAAACAATGAGGTGTATAAAAACCAGACTTACCGAACACCGATCTAACATCAGAACAGCTGTGAAGAGGGAGACACGAATAGAGGACCAGCCAAAGAAAAAATACGGGGAGACTACTGTAGCCAAGCATTTTCAAGAACTAGGCCATGGGGTAGCAGAGCTACGTTGGTGTGTGCTAGAAGAGGTGAGATGCAGGGAAGGGGAGAATTTAGAGAAGAAATTATTGCAGAGAGAAGCTGCGTGGATCTTTCGTTTAAATACATTAGCCCCTGTTGGCTTAAATGAAGATCTGAATCTCAGAGTATTTTTGTAAATATCATACGTATCGTATCACTGTATATATGTATAAGTGCTGCTCTGTTTTTAATATGTTGTTCGTTAACCTCAGGTGCACAATATGTTGAGTATAAAAGGATGTCAGGAGGAAGTGAATACGTGTTTGAGAAAGGGGAGGAGCCTCCCCGAAACGTCACACGCTCACCTCGGACCCTGCCTGTCTGCACAGGAATAGCTCCACTACGCTAGCTCCATACGTTGGAAGGCAGCTGGAGCACTACAAACAGTATCCATGGACTTGGGACTTTGATCGGCTGTGGTCCTTCTACTTATTTGCACGCAAGTAGCACTGATCGGTGCACACATAAAAGGTTTCATGTTTTTAAAGAAGCTACAATAAATGAATGTTTTATAAGCGTTATACGGCATTCCTGCTAAGTTTGTATTTGGAGTCTATTGGAATAAGGGAGAAAGGGATACTCCCTAGTGCAGGTTATGCAGACACAGCCGTCTGATAAAGACTCAAAATTGCCACACTTGTTATGTTGGAGTTATATTGAATATCCCATGTGGTTGTTGGTAACGAATACACTACAGTGACAAATATGTCGTTTGAAGATTATACTAATGTGACAGACAGGTGGGCCGATACCTTTGTTTTTACTTTAAATGAGCGCACTAATATTCTGAGACAAGCTGAAGCAGCCGGCATTGGGTGGGAACAAACCTCTAAGAAGGATTTAACCACTAACTTGCCGAAGAAGCTTGAACAACTTAAAAGAAAAGAGATTAGTTGGGTTTCCCATGCGTCCACGCTTACTGAATACATCAAGGTGGAAAGGATCCCGAGGGGTCTTAGGAGCCCGTTACAGCCTATCCTTCTCCCAGACGATATTGGATATCGGGAGAAATGGTTTGCCATAGGGAATAATTACTCCATGGAGCTTATGTATCTCACAGTCCAATTCTTGCAACAAAACATAGAGACTTTACGGGGTGAGATCAAAAATATTGAGGACGAACTTAAGAGAACTACTCCTACTGAACAGTTTGAACAAACAAAACAAGAGCTAATGGTTACACTTGACAAACATAAACTACAGTTGTTTCAAAACAAGCTGAAGAAATTCGAGCGAGACAGCAGGGATTATTTACAAAATCGAGTGTACACATGGGCTGAGGATCGCTCACGAATCCGCACTGAGAGGAGAGCCCATTACAGACGCAATCAAAATAATAGCAGTGCATCTGAATCAGAAGGAGCTGCGGCGCCCAACCGCATGTTATTGCGATCCACTTCTAAGAAGGCTCAAAAACAGGATGATTTTTTAGAGACACCCCAACACAGCGAAGACACCGACGCTGGAGGGAGTTCTGGAGGAGAACACAGAAGCAACCAGAGTCAAAGAGGCAAATCGAGGTCCAAGAAAAAACGCTAAACAAGGACAATGTGAACGAAGGACTGGCAGTTAACATCTCGGCAAAAACACTTACGGATCCCGAACTCTCAGTCATCAATAAGGGATTGAACTTCGTACCTAACATGAATATTTCTTTATTCGATTTCAACATAGACTTTTACAAATTTTGTAGAGCCATTAGGATTAAAATGTTCTATGGGACTAAACAAAGATCAGGTATAGATGATGAACACACTAGAAGACTTAGAAAAACTAGCCAATTTGACCCAGATATCACGACATCCGCACTAGAAGTATTTAAAAATCTAGTACTTACTGATGTATCCACACAATGGAATACTGTTCAGAATAGGGGAGATAGGAACATTACTAAACAGGAAAGACAGGCATTGTTAACACTTAAACAAGATGATAACATAGTAGTAAAGAAAGCCGATAAGGGCGGGTCAATTGTGGTCCAAAATAAAACCCAATATATCCAGGAAGCCCTTACACAACTTGGTGATCACACTGTATATAAAAGATTAGATCATGATCCCACTAATGAATTTAAGGCACTTATCGAACAGGTCCTTACTGAAGCAGTTAATCATGAAATTATTACAGAAAAAGAAAAGAGTCTTATGATTTGTACACATCCACGTACTCCTATTCTATATTTAGTACCTAAGGTACATAAATCGGTCACTAATCCACCTGGACGTCCGATAGTCTCGGGAGTAGGCTCACTATTGGAACCACTTGCTATCTATGTGGATTCATTTCTACAGAAATTAGTTAAAAGAGATAGTCACTCCCTAACTGATACTGGTCAATTTCTCAAAGTCTTGGAAACTATGCCACATGGCGATGATACAGTATTTTGTACTTTGGACATTAAGTCCCTCTATACCAGCATCCCCTATATGGAAGGTACCACAGCAGTTAGGGAGGCGCTTGGAGAGGATCATACACTCACGAATGCCCATATTAATTTCCTTATGGATCTATTGGACATAGTACTCCTTAGGAATTATTTTAAATTTGGTACTGATGTGTACTTGCAGCTACAGGGGACCTCTATGGGGTCTCCTGTGGCTCCGAGTTACGCCAATCTGTTCATGGCCATGTTTGAGAGAAGGCACATTTATACCTGCCCACAATACAACCAGGTTAAAGCTTGGTATAGGTACGTCGATGACGTTTTTGTATTGTGGTCTGGTACTGAGGAGTCATTCCTTGCATTCGTTGAACACCTTAACGGTATACATCCCCTTATTCAATTTTCAGCTACAGTTAATCGGGAGGTCATCCATTATTTGGATGTAGAGGTTAGAAGACAGCCTATGGGAGTAAGTACCACACTATATAAAAAACCCATTGATAGGAATAACATCTTACACCATCAGAGTCAACATGCACCACAGATTTTCTATGGGATCCCTAAGGGGCAATTTATGCGGGCCAGAAGGATTTGCTCCTCGGTAGAATTATACAGTGAACAGGAGAGAGTTCTTATTGAAAAATTTGTTGCCAGAGGGTACAAAAGGGATAATCTAGAAAAGATCGCATATGAGGTACAACAAATGAGTAGAGAATCCCTATTAGGAAGATCTATAAAAAAGACAAGACCTGATTGCTTTAAATTTATAAGTACCTATGATGCACATAGCTCATTGGTTAAAAAGACCATTATGAAGTATTGGTATATTTTGTCCCGTGATACAAAATATGGCAAGATGTTCACACAAAAACCTCAATTTATTTATAAAAAAGGCCGCACTATAGGTAATGTCATTACCTCTTCACAACTTAAAGAGAATAAAGCTCAACGAGGGCCCACCCGAGTTGGTACATATCCCTGTCTTGGCTGTACTAACTGTAGTTCTATTATTAAAGGTCCGTACATCTCACATCCCACTCAAGGCTTTAAAATTACACTAAAAGGTTTTTATACCTGTAATACTAAGTCAGTTATTTACCTGCTAAAATGCCCTTGCGGTAAGGGCTACGTAGGGCAAACAATGAGGTGTATAAAAACCAGACTTACCGAACACCGATCTAACATCAGAACAGCTGTGAAGAGGGAGACACGAATAGAGGACCAGCCAAAGAAAAAATACGGGGAGACTACTGTAGCTAAGCATTTTCAAGAACTAGGCCATGGGGTAGCAGAGCTACGTTGGTGTGTGCTAGAAGAGGTGAGATGCAGGGAAGGGGAGAATTTAGAGAAGAAATTATTGCAGAGAGAAGCTGCGTGGATCTTTCGTTTAAATACATTAGCCCCTGTTGGCTTAAATGAAGATCTGAATCTCAGAGTATTTTTGTAAATATCATACGTATCGTATCACTGTATATATGTATAAAGTGCTGCTCTGTTTTAATATGTTGTTCGTTACCTCAGGTGCACAATAGGTTGAGGCTAAAAGGATGTCAGGAGGAAGTGAATACGTGTTTGAGAAAGGGGAGGAGCCTCCCCGAAACGTCACACGCTCACCTCGGACCCTGCCTGTCTGCACAGGAATAGCTCCACTACGCTAGCTCCATACGTTGGAAGGCAGCTGGAGCACTACAAACAGTATCCATGGACTTGGGACTTTGATCGGCTGTGGTCCTTCTACTTATTTGCACGCAAGTAGCACTGATCGGTGCACACATAAAAGGTTTCATGTTTTTAAAGAAGCTACAATAAATGAATGTTTTATAAGCGTTATACGGCATTCCTGCTAAGTTTGTATTTGGAGTCTATTGGAATAAGGGAGAAAGGGATACTCCCTAGTGCAGGTTATGCAGACACAGCCGTCTGATAAAGACTCAAAATTGCCACACTTGTTATGTTGGAACTAAAATATGGCAGCCATAGTCATAATGTACCTCCATGTGCCTCCAATTATACATGATGGCACATAAAGGAAAGAAAATAAAGGAAATTACTTTTTTACCAGTTCCATTTTGGGTTACAAATGACTTTGGGTGACATGTAGGATTTTTGGCCCAGTCACCAATTTTTTTGCGCGCAGGAGTAGCTTACAATGCATCTGAATCTATCAACCTGTTCTACTGCGGGTCATAGATTTAGTGCTTTCTAGCCACTAAGCGACACTTCAGGCTCAGGTGAACCACTTTTAAAGTGTTCTACCTATTCCAGCATTAATGCACCTGGATTTGCCGTACTGAAGCAAAAAATGTTGAGCTTCGTACGATTGTATTGCGACACGCCTCCAGCACCGCCCGATCTCAGGCGCATGCCGTGGGTGCTCTGTAATGCGCCTGATATTGGAGTGTGCCTCATTAAAAATATAGCGAACAGGGCTGCGCCAGTATACAGGCTGAAAAGACGCCAGACTTCTGGCGCAGCCCTGTATATACATGTCGCCTTTTGTGTCCACTTTTTATTCCATTTTTGGGAAGCAAGATGAAAAAGAAGATGGCAGTTTTTCTATAAACGTCATCAATTTTCTATAACTGTCATTAATTATCAATGAATCACTTGCTGTACTTGTATATCATGGTAAATTATGCCTGTAACGTCAGCCTATTTGGCTTTGCCTTAGGAAGGGCCCATTAGGTTCACCACCATGACATGGTCTTTGTTAGGCCACTTGAAACACATGAGCACCCTGCAATCATGTTGTGGTGGCGCTAATGCACTTACAGAAAAATCGCCCAAAGAAACGGTGGTGTGGCGCAGTTCAGTGATTTGAAAATGGCGTCAGATTTCGGACGGCATTTTCATATTGTACTGTAGACTTGCTATCTGATATTGGCTGGTATTTTTACATTGCAGTATGTACTTAGCCTTACTGTATATAGTAACACTGAACATTACCTGGCTGTGAATAATTGTTCTGCAGGAGGTCTAGGACTCATTTGTCTTGCAATGTATCACTGCACTTCCTAATTACTCTATTAAAGATAACATTTGACAATAAGATTGTAAACCACTAGACCTCTTCATGACATCTTGGTTTGGCTGACTTCCGCTAATATAAATAATGTAATTATAAATAACACTTAGCGAGATGAAAAAACAATAGTCGACATAAACACTAATCTTTCATCTGCAGCAATGCCATATTTCACTATTTTTTCTTTCAAAGGGTTTAAGTGTCATCCAGCTAATGTTTTACCTTTTTAATGAGGGAGGGTTCCTGCTTTGATGTTACTAAAATTACAGTCAATCAAAGCAATGTAAACTCTCTGTGATTTCTATCTTGTCCAACAAAGTAAATGGATGACAAGGCAGTTGACCTACTTTTGTCTTTCATCTTTTTCTTGTCTATTAAAAAAAAAAACCTTTTCAAACATGCTATTAGTGAATTAGGAATGAACCTCTGTTCACATTTTGCATCTATTAGCCAGGGCAGACAGCAACTAAAAAGAGTGTCTCTAGTAGGGATGAGCGATACTAATCGACAAAAGTTGAAATCGGAACGATTTTTACGTTTATCGGAATTTTCAGTGAAAATCTTAACGATAATCGTTATCACGTTTGCTATTGCGCCTTTTTACCCGGTTCCTGTAATTTTGGCGGCCAGCCAATCAGTTCAGAACATAGAGGGGGATATACGACGTCAGCTGTGGGTGGTATATGGATCTCATTGGCTGCACGGATCACATTAGCTCGTTTTATGTATACAACTGCAATTCCTGTTCAGTCCCATTCCTACACTATCTCACTACAGAGTAACACGTCTCGTTGCCTGTCCCAATAGCTGTTGTCACAGCTCAGAGAGACAGTCTTTTTTTTATACAGAAAACCATCCTTGTAGCTGTGAAGCTTAGGATATAACTACATTAGAGAATTTTAGTTCTTATTTAGTTAAAGAGAGACTTGTAAAGACATCTATTGCTGTGTGCAGCCGTGGGGAGGAGGGGTGAGGGGTCGGTGTAGGAGGGGGGATGATGTGCAGGCTAGCCTGTCCTGGCCTGAACTGGCATTGAAATAGCAATTTTTTTTAACACTTTCTGGCCAGCAGACCTCCCAACTGAGGTGAAATTGTCCCTTTTGTTTTTGCAGTTCTATTGATGTCTGTGCTTCCCAGTTTGTCGCAAATAGCCTCCTCTTACTAAAATTGGGTTACAGATATTTTATAGTAACTGGTGCCTGTTGTCAGTGATGCCAAAACCACCATATCTAATACATATAACTTTTAAGTAGTTCTATTGCAGTCCGTGCATCTCAGTTTGGTGCAAATAGCACACTTGTACGCAAATTGGGTTACAGATATTTTATAATAACTGGTGCCTGTTGTCAGCATTGTAAAACCACAATATCTCATCCGCATAACTTTTCAATAGTTGTATATTGCACTCTGTTCGTCTCAGTTTTCAACAAACTATCGTACAAGTGCACGATTTGCGCAAAACTAACAATTGCTAGTCCTACTGGGCAGTTGTAAATCTCAGGGACTGAAGGAAGAACACTGTTGATTTGGTGTTACGGTTCTTACATCAGACCGCATTTCACAGATATTTAATAGAAACAATTCTGTTTCTAATCTTAGTTGGCCGTTGGAAATTAGAGGGATTTAGAATACCTGGGATTTGCCGTCTTTGCGGTACAGTTTCTCAATAAGAGACTGTGAAAAACTCTTCCATACCTTTTAAATTTTTATCTTTCTAAACATGGAGCAAACTACAGGTGATAAGCGAGAAGAGGGGTATAGGACATGGAGGTAAAGGTACGAGAGAAAGCGCTCCTTCCACTGCTGCGGACAACATGCAAGCCAGCTTATTGTCGGTCGCAGGACCGCCAGGCCTGTCATCGCTGGGTCGGTTCCCTGTGAATCTCAGTAATGAAGAGCATCGACAAATCAACTAAAATAGTGGTTCAAAGACTACTTTTCTCGGTCACTTTTTAATCTGTGGGTCATGTGGGTTTGGAGTTCATGCTGTGGTACAGGACATGTATTGTCAATGTCCAGTTCAACTAAAACACTCTTTCAAACACTACTTTCTTCCGGCACTTTTTAATCTGTGCTCATGCAGGTTTTTGAGTCATGCTGCGGTACAGAACAGGGATAGTCAATGTCCAGTTCAACTAAAATAGTGGTTCAAATACTTGTCTCTTCCAGCACTTTTTATTCTGAGGGTCCATAAGGGCATCTGTGCAGGTTTTGGGGTCATACTGCTGTAAAAAACAGGGATATTCAATGTCCTAATTACTAAAATAGTGGTTCAAATACTTGTTTCTTCTGGCACTTTTTATTCTGAGGGTCCATCAAGGACATCTTTGCTGGTTTTGGGGTCATACCGCTGTAAAAGAAACCAATAGTAAAGGTCTTATTGAAAAAAGCATATTCCCCACGCTTCAAGGCCATCAAAATGAACAGCGGTTACTGGGTGTCCACCCTCCTTGATCCACGTTCCAAATCAAAAGTGAGCAATTTCCTTCCACCCACACAAATTGACAGTAGAATGCAGGAATTTGAGACAGGACTGGTTGACCAACTGGACCCCCTAGGGCCCTGCCAGCTGAACCTTCACGTTTCCAGTTGGGATGTTCTTGCTGCCACCACATATGTGACGAGATGTTGGTCCCTGGTGCAAAAAGTGATAGGTGTCTCCTGCCAGTTCCCATGTGCCATTTCCAATATCGGTGTTTTGTGTGTTTTGTGTGAAAGGGGCCCCTTTGCAGCTGCTACCGCTATACCTGCTGTGGCTACGCCGTCCTCATGTTTTCGGTTAGCCATTGAACATAATGAATTATTTTAGCATATGAATTTTTTTCTGTGACTCTTGTCGCCTAATTGTTTTGCCTAAGATGTAGCACATACCCAGTTTCCTGTTGTGGATGTTAATTCCAGCTTCTCCTCACCTGTTTGGGTGTAAGAATGAAGCTGTTGTTCCTTTCCCACAGACTTTAATGGTCATTGGTGATTATCGACTATCGGCATGATAATTGCCGATATCGACTATCGACCCGATAACGATTGTTGCCACACACTAGTCTTTAGCTCCTGTGGACCCAAAGCATTTATAGCAGTGGCCCTCTAGCTGTTGGGAAACTACAACTCCCATCATGCACTTATATAATCTATAACAGTGGACATAATGGGAGTTGTAGTTTCCCAACAGCTGGAGTACCGCAGTTTGAGACCACTTAGATTAAAAGAGAGCATTCATTATAATGGAAACTTTGTAGTGTTACATATTTCCCATGGAGGTGTTGTAGGCAACTTAAACACTTGTTGCCAGGTTCACCCAAAGTTTACAGTTGATTTCTGGAAGTGCTCAGATCCGCTTCTTATCAGAAGACCCCTCCACCTCACAAAAACTGATTGCCCAAACAGGTCAGCTGTTTTATAGGGCTTGTCCTGTGGAGAAAAAGTATTTCCTACTAAACTTTTCTCTCACAGTTAAGACCTTTTGTAATGTACTTTCATTAAAGTTTTAGGGCAACAAGTATAATTTTTGGCGCCAAGGCACCATTTTTTGTGTGTATTAGTAGCGTAGAATGCGCCTGAATCTATGAACCTGCTCTTCTGTGGGTCATAGATTTCGTGCTTTCTAGCTACAAAGTGACACTTCAGGCTCAGGTAAACCACTTTTAAAGTGCTCTATCTGTTCCAACAGTAATGTGCTTGGATTTGCCGTTCTGAAGCTATAAATGTGTATTTTCATACGGTTGTAGTCCGACACGTCTCCAGCATGCCCCCTGATCCCCAGCTCATTACAAAGAGCCGCGGGTGCTTTGTAATTCTCCTGAACTGGAGTGCGCCCGTTTAAAAATACTGTAGGAGCTGCGCTAGTCTTCGGGCTGAAAAGACACCAGATTTCTGGTGCAGCCCCGTTCATACATGTCGCTCTGGTTGTTCTTCCTGTTGTTCTGTATCAGCTATTTGATGGCAGATAGCTCAGTAGTTAGTACAATAAACCTCATTTCAATCTGGAAATATTACTGTGTCCATCAGTTATTAGATATATCAAATTGAAATGGCTGTTGCAAACACCCAAATATTTAGAACTAAAAATGATTAAGATTAATAGGGGTGCCCAAACTTTTTCATATGACTGTACACTGCTCTGCAATAATAAGATATTGCAGAATAGTGTGCAGAAATGGGTGTAACAGCAGTAGTAAGATGGTAGCCATAGACCCTTTCATTAGGCCCCTGGTTACCTTAACAACTGCTCGGCACCCTGAAATATTGTCATGGGGAGGTGAACAGACAACCTTTAGGTCAGTGTTTCTCAACTCCAGTCCTCAAAACCCACTAACAGGTCAAGTTTTCAGGATTCCCTCGTATTGAAAGGGGTGATATAATTATTGTAGGCATTCTGCACGGGTTGAATCATTATTATCAGTGCATTTCCCAGGTGATATAATTCTGTCAGTGCATTCTGCACGGGGTGATATCATTACTCCAGGCATTTGCACAGGTAATACATTACGTCATGCATTCTGCACACTAATATCTTTACTGCAGTGCATTCTGCACGGTGATATCATTACTCCGGCATTTTCCCAAGGTGATAAAATTTACTGTCAGGCTTCCCCGGGTGATATCATTACGTCAGTGCATTTGCAAAAGTATATTATTTTTGTCAGTGCATTTGCACAGGTGATTCATACGGTCAGTTTACCCTCAAGGTGATATATTATTGTCATGCATTCGCACAGGTAATATCTTTATTGTCAGTGCTTCTGCACAGGGGTATGTGCATGCATTGCACAGGTATATAATACTGTCATGCTTCTGCACAAAGTAAAATTTCTTTTTTTGTCATGCATTTGCACGGGATATATTACGGCAGTTTATTCGCACAGTATTAATTTTCGTCAGGCATTCTGACAGTTAAACTTATGGTCAGTGCATTCCGCACGGGTGATATCATTATTGTCAGTGCTTTCTGCACGGTTATATCATTATGCAGGCTTTCTGCACAGGTGATATCATTTTTGCATGCATTTCCCACAGGGAAAAACTTTTATTGTCAGTGCATTCTGCACAGGTGATAAAATTAGGGTCAGTGCATTCTCCAGGTGATTCATTTTATCTTGCTTCTGCACAGGTGATAAAATTTTCCGTCATTTTTCATTCTGCACAGGTGAAACCTTACTTTTAGGCTCTCCAGGTAATATCATTCTGTCAGTGATTCTGCACAGGGAAATCTTTCTCTCAGTGCATTCGCACAGGTATAAAAAATTACGTCAGTGCATTCGCAAGGTTATTCATTAGTCAGGCTTCGCAAATGATATTACTTGTCGTCATTCTGCCAGGTATACTTTAACGGCAGTTTATCCTCCCCAAAGGTTTAACATTATTGTCAGTCATTCTGCAAGGAAATACATTATTGTCAGTGCATTCTGCAAGGTGAATTGTGCATGCATTCTGCACACGTGATATAATTACTGTCAGTGCATTTGCACAAGTGAATCATTATTGTCATGCATTCTGCAAGGTGATATTACGGCAGTTTTATTCTGCACGGGATAAAATTACTGTCATGCTTTCTGCACAGGTGATATCATTATGGCAGTGCTTTGCACGGTGATATCATTATTACAGTGCATTCGCCAGGTGATATAATTACCTCAGTGCATTCTGCCAGGTGATATTTTACTCTCAGTGCATTCTGCCAGGTAATATCTTACTGTCGTGCATTCTGCAAGGTGAAACATTCCCTCAATGCATTCTGCACAGGTGATATAATAGTATGCATTCTGCACAGGGGGATACATTACTCTCATGCATTCTGACGGGAAAATATCATTACTGTCAGTGCTTTGCAAAGCAATATCATTACTGTCAGTGCATTCTGCACAGTATTCATTACTCTCAGTGCTTTTTTGCCGGTGATATAATTACTGTCAGTGCATTCTGCACAGGTGTAAAAACTGCGTGCTTTCCCAACAATTGATTTTAAATTTATTGTTTGTGCTTTCTACACGGTGATATTGTGCATGCATTCTGCACACGTATATAAACTGTCGTGCATTCTGCAAAATTAAAATCATTTTTGTCAGTGAAATTCTGCACGGGTGATATCATTATTTCAGTGTTTTTCTCACAGGTGATATCATTACTGCAGTGCATTCGCACAGGTGATATAATTATTGTCATGCATTCTGCCCGGGTGATATCATTATTGTCAGTGCATTTGCACGGGTGTATCATTATGGTCGTGATTCACAAGGGTTTATCTTATTGTCAGTGCATCGCACAGGTGATATAATTTTGCAGTGCATTCTACACAAGGACATCAATTGTCAGTGCTTCTACACGGGTGACTCATTATTGCAGTGCTTTTCTGCACGTAATCTTTACGTCATGCATTCTCAAAGGTGATATAATTTTTGTCGTGCATTTGCCAGGTGATATCTTTATTGTCATGCATTCTGCACAGGTGATATCATTAGGGTCATGCTTTCTAACAGGTATACCCATATTGTCATGCATTCTGACAGGTGATTAATTATTGTCAGTGCATTCACAAAATTGACATCATTATTGCAGTGCATCACACAGGTGCCTCATTATTTCATGCATTCGCACAGGTGATACTTACTTCAGTGCATTCTGCATAGGTGATAAATTATTGTCAGTGCTTTCTCACGGGTGATTCTTTATTGTCAGGCTTTTCTCACAGGTGATACATTATGGCGTGCATTCTACACAGGTGATATCTTTAAATTGTCAGTGCATTCTGAAAGGTGATAAAATTTTGTCTGCTTTTCCCCCCAAAAAAAAAATCATTATTTTGTCAGGCATTCTACACAGGGGTGACATCATTATTGTCATGCTTTCTGCACGGGTGATATCATTATGGTCAGTGCATTCTGCACAGGTGATATAATAAGTGTCCCCATTCTGTGGGAGATCCTGAAAACATGACCTGTTGGTGGATCTTGAGGACTGGAGTTGTGAAACACTGCTTTAGATAATGTGGACACAACAGCCACAGCAACTAAAGGGTTAAACTGCCGAGATCAGTGTTACCTCTGATCCTGGCTGCTAGTTACAGGTCCCGGCTGTAATTAACAGCTATTACCTGCTGCACATGATTCAGTGAGTAATCCCACTCCATACTCCCTTTTCTGGTATTTTGCCGTACCTGTACATCATATGTTGGTAAGGGGTTAATATAAAGATGGACATAGCTTTAAGGATGTAAAATCTAGTCAAATTTTCCGGTAAAAAAAGGAACCCAAAAAACCTGGAACGCCTGAAATCTATGACCTGAGCATACTCCTTTAGCTTTTATTGCTCCTTTGTGTATGTACAAATAACTTTAAAATAACATTAACATTCCACTCTAAAAGGGTTTCTGTTCTAAATTAATCACAAAGGTGCAATTGTTTGATTAACAAATACGAACATTTTCTTTACTGACGAGGTGAAAGAGTAAAATGAGGCAGGAGACGACATACAATCCTAAATAAACAAGTTATTAATACATAATGGGGGTTAGCTAGTGCATATTGTACATGCCATTACCACAGTCTTTTATATGTCTCTCTGGGCTGGAGCTTTAATGACCATTCTAACAATCCAATGCATTTTCCTCCACCTGATGGTGAACCAGAAAGGCCAGTTATGTCATATTAATCACTGACAAGTGGGATGAACTGCTCAATCGTTACGTTCCCACCTCCAAAGAGAGTATTTGGACAAACCTGACACATTCCCCAATGTATAAGAGGTGTCACCTGTGAACTGTCAGCACGGCATTTCTGTATAAGTCAGAAATAGATTTACCTATGTAGTTTTACATGTGAGTATAAAGAAAGAAACATTGTTTTCCATTCCAAGATTATGTCTCATTTATTTAGCTTTAATTTTTCAGAAGTAGAGTAAAGGTTTTATTAGTTTTTTATGATTTAGCTATCTATTTTTTGTTATAAAATGTCTTCTGGGAAGCCATAGTGAAAACACACCCCATTCTATATTTTCTGTGTAGACAGCCTGGCTGGATTGGAGTCACGGAACAAAAATATTAGGCCTTTATCACACAACTTATTTTTCTGTTGATAAAATCAGTCACAGATTCACAGCAGACATCTTAGGTGACAACATCGGATTTCTGCCACGGGTTTTCACTTTGTATGGGGCAGATTTTGTTGTGGTTTTTGGATGCAGACAAGTCTTGTTTTATAAGGCTAGCATCTGTCCTGTCTACTCAATGAGGTTTGCATGTGGAATAGATATGGAAACTCCATTGATAAGTGGTGTTATTTACATGGACAACTTTTGTCCATGAGGTAGCAGTGGAAATGGGTCGAATGGGTTCTGAGATCAAGAAGAGTCAAGCCCTTCTAACTGACAGCATTCTCTAATAGTTTATTTTATCCATCTGTATAAAGACACCTTACTGCATTTGATGTATATTTGAGTCTATTCTAGAAATAAAATTATGATTTTCTCAGAGAGGAGACTCTTTTACATAAGTAGCTTTTCTAATGTGGAATGAGTGAAAGCTTTGACAATCTGAAGATAAAACTTGTTTCCTGTTTAATGTTGGATGAGGAGGAGGCTCTTAGAAGAAAACCTGGCATAGCTCTGGGGATTAAACAGTGTTGAAGGATTCTAAGGTATGGTTCCTTGTGGGATTTAGCTTGAAGTTCTCTGATTCACTTAGCAGAGGTGGCTAAAAGTAAAGTTTTATAGAAAACATACTTACGGTCCACTTCTAAAGATTTAAATGAAGTTTAAGCTAAATGTTTGAGTATTATAGCGAGATCCCATGAAGATACTGGGTCATTGAAAGATGGGCTCAGCTTATTGATGGCCCTAAAAAATCTGATGCTTATGGACTCCAAACAATAAGCAACATGAGAAGTACACTTGCAGTCACGTGAAAAGGCATTATATTGCTATTCACATGAAAAGGCATTATATTGTATTGCTAAAAGACTCACTGATAGATGAATCGGCAAACGGACAGTGGGCGGACAAAGACAGATGAATAGTTTGGTGGAGATTCAATGTGGGTATTTTCCAGGAATGGGAGAGTAATGGCAACAACTGTCCCAAGCTAACTGTCCCTCCTGCAATCCCTCAAACGTCACCCTTTGACTACCCCTAACACTAGAACATCTATCCCTGACATAACCCTAACGCCTTTTTTTCAAATATGTTCCTTAGCTTATTGCAACTGACCGCAACACAGCAAATGGCGAGTCTCGAGCAGGGCCCAACAGAGACTAGACAAACACCAAATCGATAATTGGCAAAAACTAACTAAAGTCCAAAAATAATGTCAAATGAGACTGAGACTAGAAACAGAATACTTCAGCCTGACAAAATTGACAGTAGACAGAACAGAACAATCCAACACAGCAGGACTGGGCCAGATACACACTTCCATACTCTGCACAGACTGCCTTTTTCAGCTAAGCTTTATAGAGGCATAATGAGCCCATGTGTGCAAGACAGGTCAGTTGATAAGCAGAAATTCTGAGAAGTTGGCTCGCAACCACTCAAAACAAACACAGACAAAAGACAAACATAACATAGAAACTCCTGCTGTCCAATTTAGCAGGAGAGGGTGAAATGACAGTTGTAATACAATTAAAACATGTATTACAACTCTAGGAAAAGCACAGTTACGAGAAACTAAGAAAGCCAGAATTGTACTTCTAACATTAAAGAGTTCCCCTGCCTAACAGAGCACAGCAAACAGACAGAAATATGAAACTGAGAAAACTTGTGATTCCTGCAAGATCTCAGCTTGCTGAGTTCTGCAGATGCACTAAGTAAACTGGCCACAGATATGACACAAACTTTTTATAGATAGACTTTTTATAGATATGCCTGCTACTGATGTGATAGAAAGTGGCAGTGACATCTAGTCAAGGTCAGAAGCAAGAGGTTGCAATCTTAGTACACCCAAATAGCATACTCAGAGGAGATAGCACATCCGTAGATCCAGTGGACAGAATAGTACCTGTATACAGCTGTCAATGAGTAGCAAGAAGACGAGGGACAGGGACCACTGCCTGTATACAGTTTTCCACTGACCCAAATGTATTTTCATCCTAAGTTGTCAGAATTGCATATATTGGCCCTATTCATGACTTGTAAATTACTTTGTACATTTCCTTCTTAACGTTTTGCAGGTGACATGGGAGGAGTTGTGCTGTTCCTCTATTATTCCTTCTAGAAATTAATTACTGAATCAGTCAAATGGGTGGTACTAAAAGGGGTGTTTCCCTATATACACTGATTTTACAATGTTCAACTGTGCGAGGACACTCCCACTCCCCCCAATTTAGTAATAACCAGCTGACAGGGAACCAGATCAATTTTACAATGGACACCAAAGGTACCTAAAAGTCTCTACAATGGGGTCCATCTGGTTTCTGCTGTAGTGTCCATCATTTTCACAGAAAGGTGTACTATTTTTTTCATAATTTCCAAAGGAATTTGAAGCGGAGGCTCTGAACCTCTGAAGCTGATGTGGAATTTTTCCAATATATTTAATTGCATCCTGCATAATCTTAGGCATCTCCCTCCCCCAAAAAAAACATGAAAGTCAGAAAGCAGACAGAAATGCTGTATGTTTTAATGATTGTTTTGACAGTCTTTTAACTTTGGTGTTTAGAAATACATAATCAATTTGGTATAATAATCTCACTCGGTGATCATCAAAGTCAGTGATAAAATGCTGCAGTTACATATAATTTTCCATAGCTGTCATATTTAATGGAGGTTTATTAAGCGCTGAGAACTTGTCACAACTTTGCTTTCAGGCCTTGTAATTACATTATTGGTCTGAGAAATTCTGCACTTACCTCTCCCAGATAGTTGGATTATTTTACACTCCCATGTCAATTGCAAACTTATAGCAGCGAAGTATCATCCATGCAAAGAAAATGTATATACAGTTACTTTTATAGTTTGAATGGGCTTGTTACTTGCTAAGTATCCTATATTTGGGTACAAATTGCATTTTTTTAAAGTCCATGTGATAGAATGCTAGAACCATTTTGTAAACATATTGGATATCAGAAACTTACATGAAAATCTAGTGTCTAGGAATAATGTGCAAGTTGTTTTGCTAAACATGAAATGTACATTAAAGGGTTTTTCCACCACAATGACTAGCTTTTAACATGTAGGGAAAGGTAAATGAATACATTCTAAATGCCATAGCTTTGTGTTAGATTTTTGTTTACTTCTAGTGAAGCAAAAATTAACTTGGTTATATGACCACACTCATCTGGCTCTCTCTCTATTTGATTGCTTCAATTTGCTGACCTGACATGGTGAGCCAACTACTCCCTGCCCTGCCATGTCTTTTTCGGGCCTAGCACTATAGCTGGTTTACCTAAGTTATTGACAAGTTTTAATCCATAGAGCTCTGAAGCTTTGTGCACTACAGCTTATAAACCTTCTGTACTTATGTCACTGTATCAGGATCAGCTAGGAACAGCAGAGCTGATATGCCAATCATTGCTATAGAACCTCCCACAGCCTGACCAGGAAGCATAAGTCTGAAGCTGACTGTGGCTCTGTGAAACTGCATGGTTAGACAACCCCTTTAAGTAGAATTTTTAGAGGGAATTTTCTAAAATTAAGGGAGTGGTCCACTTTTTATTTTTTAAATGAAATGAAGTCTGCTAAAAGCAAACTGATCAAAGAGGACCACTCGTCTTAAACTCATAGCATTAATTTGTACTCTGCACTGAAACTGGGGTCATGTCTCGATTTCCAGTGCCAGTATTGTTTAACCCCTTCAGCACCTGCCCTTTTTGGGGTGGTTGCAATTTCCCCTTCCCCTCTTCCAAGAGCTATAACTAGAGCTGGGCGAATTTCTCAAAAATTCTGTTCGCACTCAATTGCGCCGAATTATCCGACAAAATAACTTTGCCCCGAAATTAATTTTGGCACGAATCCGTTAAAAAACAGCTATTTCCAGGCTGAAAAGAGCCTGCGAGGTCCTTGAGAAACTTGTTGCCATGCTTTAAATATGCAGAGGGAGCTTGGTTTGGTCTTTCATACAATGTTGTGTTTTAGTTATGACACGCATGATGCTGCGCTCACAATATAATTCCCTGGGCACGTAAGAGGGCAAAACTGAACCAAAAAACTCAAGCGGGAATGTAGCCTGATAAAGTCATGCCACAGCGAAAGCTGGAAAAAAACTGCACCACTGAGAGCTCCAGGTGGCAACATTATTGACAAAGTGTGAGGTGACGGGCGGCAGCCACAGCAGCATGAGGTCCAGAGAGTCCCACAAAGTGACATTCTGGAGGTGCAAAAACCAGGAGTATAGGCCACAGATGGCACAGATGAACACATGTGGGAGGTCAAGGTCAGCAGCACAGCACAGCATGAGGTCAGAGAGTGGCACAATGACACAGGTGGTGGAGTCACACAACAGCAGCATGTAGGTCAGGCTGTGGTGCACAATGACAGAGAGTTGATGGTCAACGACAGCAGCCACAGCAGCAGCAAGATGTCAGGCAGTGGCACAGTCACAGAACTTGAGGTGTGCAAAACTGGAGTAGCCACAGATGACAATGACAACAGAGTGGAGGTCACGACAGCAGCAGCATGAGGTCAGGCATTGGCACAATGACATTTCCCTTGGAGGTGGAAAAAACAGGAGTAATGCCACAGAGTGGCACAATGACATTAAGCAGTGATGAGGTTAATGGCAGCAGCAGCATGAGTGTCCAGACAGTTGGCACAATGACATTTCTGGAGTTGGCAAACATAAGAAGGCCACAGATTCGCACAATGACACAGTGTGGATGGTCCACGACAGCAGCATCATGAAGGTCAGAGAGTGGAACAATGACATTCTTCTGGAAGTGGCAAAAACAGGAGTAGCCACAGAGTGGCACAATGACAGACAGTGGAGGTGACTGCGGCAGCAGTATGATGGTCAGACATTGGCACAATGACATCTGGAGTTTGGCAAAAACAGTAGTAGGCCACAGAGTTGCACAATGAAACAGTGTGGAGTGTTACGGCAGCAAGCCACACAGCAGCACATGAGGTCCAGGCAGTGGCACAATGACATTCTGAGGTGGCAAAAACTGGGAGTAGGCCACAGAGTTGGCACAATGGACAATAGAGTGGAGGTTACAGCCGAAGGAGCAACAGTATGAGGTCAGAGAGTTCACAATGACACAGTATGTAGTGTGACCACAGCAGCAAACACGCAGCAGCAGCATGAGGTCAAGAGAGTGGCCCAATTGACACAGTGTGGATGGTCCACGGCACCGATCAACAGCAGAAGCCATCATTGAGGTCAATAGATAGGGGGGGGGCACAATACACAGAGTGTTTGAGGTGGGTTGCAATACCATTCCCTGATAAAGATGGTGTTCGGAATGGAGAAAACTGTCAGCAGATGTGTGGCTTCAGGCGGTGGCGGCATCAGAATAGTGGCTGAGGCAGGTAGTTTGAACCCAGAACTGACGCTAAGGCACTGGTGTGCGGAAATCCTGGCTGATCCACTCCTTATTCATCTTGACAAAGGTCAGTCCGATCCTACATTTTCCCGTGGACAAGCGGGTTCTCTGGGGTAACGATGGGCCCCCGCCGCACTGAACACCCTCTCTGATGCCACAGCAAACTGCCGGGCAGGACAGCTTCTCCACTGCAAAACCTCGGCAAGTTATGCGGCCACACATCCAGTTTTTGGTGCCGAGTAGTTCCAGCGGATCTTCTAACTGGGGTGGCATAGTGCCTGCCCCAAGGTAGGCCACCACCTGTTGGTTCAGGGACAGCTCCAGGTTCCTGCTGCTGGCGACTACCCTCCTCACTAGGCGGGTGAAGGAAGCCGCTCAATCAGTGGACGTCCAGACTTAGGTTGCCTGCTTGATGAGCTGGTACTACGCTCCTACCCACCCCCACCTTCCCCTTAGCAGCTTGCGGCAAAGTAGTAAATCGTGAGCGCTGAGGAACCCCCCGGTCAGTACCGTCAGAGTAGTGAATGATGCCGCACATAGGCAAAGGCGGCCAACAGACTACGCGAGAATTCTCTATATAAATTGCGTTTTTTCCTCCCCTCTCAGTCCTCAGCAGCTGGAAAAAGGCTCCCATTTTGGACCCCGGGCAGCGAGGTGTCCAAATAGGGTGGAGAGGCCAGAAGTCATCCCACTGCGGATGGAACTATTCGGGGCTGTCACTAGCCAGGCAAAATCAGCATGCTGCGGGCCATCTGCACATGACTCCGTGGGGCCCCTGCTTCCATCTCCAACTGATAATACTGCCTAACGGTGGCTTGCTGGTCATCTTGCCTCGTCTTCCTCAATCTCCATTACCTTCCTCATAGCTGCTCCTGCTCCTCCTCACTTGTCACCTTGGGTAGAAAAAAATCCACATCATTTCATCACCAGACAAAGCTTCTGCTCCAATGTCTCCTCCTCCTCCTCCATTTCAGTCCCAACCCGGACCATATGGCCGCGAGATTAGTCGCCACGTCTCCAGTCCCCTGCCCAGACAGATTTTTCAGCATCTGTTTCAGACATGAAGCAGTGGAATACATTACTCATCCCGAGTCCCTGGCATACTGACAAATAACGTCCGCCGTCCTCGAATAGCCACAATAAACGTCATGTGTCACGCATGAGCTCACTGCTGACATCAAAGTTACACAGGGTAGTACTCCTGGTCTGCCTGGGAAATCATCAAAAAATCCTTAACGGCCTGTTCTCTGTATCATACAGTCTTCCCAACATGTGCAGGCTGGAATTCCAACAGGTTGGAAACATCGCATATCAGAGTGTGTTGGGGGAGCCCATTCTGCCGCTGCAACTCGAGGAAGGGTGTTTTCTGGCTTTGTAGGAATGATGAAGTGCATGCACAGATTCGCTGGCCATTTTTCAGAATCTTCTGAAGATCAGTGGAAGACTTTAAGGAACATTTTCACAACCAGATTGAACCACGTGGCGCTAGGCAGGGTGCATGGGACCATTCCCTCCTCGGTGGCAGCGGCATGTTCCATCCCATTGTCCGGTCACCATGGTTCTGAATTGCAGTTGGCGCGGAGAAAGCCACACATCGATTTCTTGCTGCATGAACGGCGGAGCAGTTTCTCCCCTGTGTACTGTCCGTTTCGCACGAGGCAAAGCCAGGTGTAGAACTGCGTGACACCGCTGTGCCCTTCAATGTTGGGATGATGGAGCAGTACTTGTGGAGGTAGAGAATGGTGGGTGGTGTTGGGGAGGAGGAGGACGGAGACATTGGGCGCAACAGCAAGCCAGTACTTGACAACGTGGAGGGAGAAAGCGGCGTCCTCCGTCCAATTTGTTTGGTGGTGCCTGGGCAGGAAGCACATCACCCAGTGGGCCGTAAAGGACATGTACGGCCCTGACCGTAGTTATAGCTCCAGACGTCCCGTGGCTGCCCGTGCACCTTGGAACAAACCGATAATGCTCAAGTAACTGGCCCACCTTCTGTTCCTACATATTTATGAAGTGCTGGTAAACTGCCTTTTTGGAAAAAAAGAAAATTACCGCTTGGAACACTCCATCTCTGCTCGCACCAAGGCATAAGTCTCTGAACGGTGCATAGTCCACCATTTGGAAAGGGAGGGACTGCAGTACCAACACCTTGGACAGGAGCACGGTCATCATCTGCACTTAGGAAGGTTTGGACGCATAATGTTGTCCCTCTTTGCAATCGCCAACGCTGAACTACTGCTGCGCCAAATGAGTAGCCGAGAGCAGGAGCAGCAGACCAGGGGAGATGACTGTCAAAGAGAAACAGCTCCCTTCTGCAGAGGTGGTGGAGTCCTTGACTGAGCATGGCAATGGCATGCGTGCCACGGGCCCGCTCAGCTGCTGTTGCTTGCGAATGCAGGATGGACCACCACATTCTGAGCCAACGTTTCTCCAGGCCAACCGGATTTGGGGGGGGGGTTTTTTATGGGGACGCCGCATGTGTTGATGCAGGGGGCCATGGTGTGCCCAACGTTAGCTCCCTAGGCCATGCTTCACTTCTGTCCAGCAGATTCTACATATGACCCATATTCGGCTCCTCCCGGTGATCTTAGCAAAGAACTGTCACACCGCCGAGTAGCTATTTACCGCAAGAAGCTCCCGCACTGAGCGACTACTGGCCGCCGCTGTGGCCGTGTCGCTGAGCCCCCTGTGCCCGCTACTTTTCTGGACCGGCAAAGCGGGTTTTTTACCCCGTGTCCGCTTGGCCCCCCCGACCTCACACTGCTGCTATCCTGCTGACTCACAGCCACACACTCACTTGCCTGCGTGCCGCTGCCTGAATTCGCAGCCTGACCCCCTCTTCTCCTACGATGATAAGCCCTTCTGCCTCACCCGGCTACCCAATTGGCGGTCAGCTACATCATCATCCTATTTGTGTTTGATCGTCACTGCTGTCCTCATCACCAGCTTGGTATGCAAGAGGCTGACCCCTCACAACATGACCTCCCATGCCACTCTCAACATCTATAACTTTGCCGCCTACTGTCGAAGAAGCAGGTGATATTGGCCACCCCCCCCCCCCCCCCCCCCCAAAAAAAATTTTTATTATTTTTTGTTTCTTCTGCTGCACAATAGCCTGCTGACTGCCCTCCTCAAATTTTTCATCCTCGCCTATAAGTGGCGCTGAGCCATAACCACATAGAGATCTCTGGGCTAGGGAACCGGATGGGAACAGAGGCGGGTTGAGGACAGGTGAGGGCGCTGACTCACTCCCGGGGCCATGCCAACTAAGGGTTTGTGTCTGACGATCCCACCGATACTTTGGATGGTGGTGTCAGTATTCATCCTGGGAGAAGTGGATGACCACTAGTCAACCAATCAAGATACATTGGGTTGCTGAACAACACTCGGCCGCTAGATGACAGCGGCAGTTGTGGCCTCACCGAGTGACCCCTGCTGCTTGTTCCGTGCTGTGCAGCGACCTTGGGCCTGATCCCGGATTGTTTGTGCCTCTGTCCACTCGCAGGTGAAGATCCTGCCACCACTCTGTCTGAAATACTGTATGTTCTAAAATGTACAGACACGTGTATTGAATAAGATATCTGTATATGATAAATACACACCCTGTATTTTGACTCCAAATGAACCCACTAAGAAGCTGGGTTAACCCTTGGATATAAATTGCGCTCCACAAATGGCATGAAAAATTGACTTGTATGTGCCGATTAAAAACTTCTTTGTATTTTACTGAAAATAAAACCAACAAACAGACTAATTAACTTTCGGGATATGGAATTATGCCTACACGAATTTCTTCTGTGGCGGTGAAAAACAAAGTTTCTTTTACAGAGTACAACTGCAGAAAAACACTTAGTTAACCCCTGGATGTAAATTGCGCCCACCAATTGAAGCAGCCACAAACTACCAGCTTTGTAGCGTGTTACCAAGGGCGTGTTTTTAACCATACACTACTAAAAAAAATTGTAATTAACCTTCTTGTGAATATGCTACAGGAAAAATGTATTTTTAGTGCGGTAAAAAAGACGGTTTTCTTTGAGTCACCACAGCACAAAAACAATGCTTAATTAACCCCTGGATGTAAATTGCCCAAAACAATTGAGCAACCACAAACTACTAGCTCGTAGCAAGTTACAAAGGCGTGTTTTTTACGCCTACACAACAAGAGAAAAAAATTGTAATTAACCTTTCGCCTTTGAATTATGCACAGGATAAAATTTTATTTTTTGGCGGTGAAAAGACAGTTTTCTTTGATCACACAAGCAGCAAACAACGCGTAATAAACCCCTGGATGTAAATGCGCCACACAATTGAGCAACCACAAACTACCAGCTTTGTAGCGTGTCACAAATGGCGTGTTTTTTACGGCTACACAACAAGAGGAAAAATTGTCATTAAAACCTTCCGCTTGTGAATTATGCACAGAGAAAAATAATTTTTTTGGCGGTGAGTCACCACAGCAGCAAAAACAAAACGCTTAAATTAACCCCTGGGGGGGAAAAATTGTAAATGCGCCAAACAATTGAGCAAACCACAAACTATCTAGCTTGTAATGCGTGTTACAATGGGCGTGTTTTTTTTTACGCTACACAACAAGAGGAAAAATTGTAATTAACCTTCGCTTGTGAATTATGCCTACAGGAAAAATTAATTTTTGCGTGAGTCACCACAGCAGCAAAACATACGCTTAATTATCCCTGGATGTAAATTGCGCCAAAAACAATTTGACAACACAAACTACTAGCTCTGTATCATGTTTACAATGGCGTGTTTTTTACGCTACAACACAAGAGAAAAAATTGTAAATTAACCTTCGCCTAATGAATTATGCTACAGGAAAAATTAATTTTTTTTGGCGGTGATAAAGACGGTTTCTTTGAGTCACCACAGCAGCAAAACAACCTTTAATTAACCCCTGGATGTAAATTGGCGCCAAACAATTGAGCAACCACAAACCTACTAGCTCTGTAAGCATGTTACAGATGGCATGGTATTTTACGCGACACAACAAGTGATAAATTGTAATTTAACCTTTCGCATGTGAATTATGCTACAGGAAAAATGTATTTTTTTGCGGTGGAAAAAGATCGGTTTCTTTGAGTCACCACAGCAGCAAAACAACGCTTAATTAACCCCTGGAATGTAAATTTTTCGCCAAACAACTTACAACCACAAACTACTAGCGTTGTATGTGTTACAATGGCGGTTTTTTTTTACGCTACACAACAAGAGAACAATTGTAATTACCTTCGCTTGTGAAATTTTGCTAACAGGAAAAAATGTTATTTTTTTTTGCGTGAAAAAGAACGATTTTCTTGTAGTCCATCCACAGCAGCAAAACAACGGCGTAATTAACCCCATGATGTTAAATGTGCGCCAAACAATTTGAGCAACCTCAAACTACTAGCTTTTGTAGCGTGTTACAATGGCGTGTTTTTTTTTACCGCTACACAACAAGAGAAAAAATTGTAATTTTAACCTTCGCTTGTTGAATTATGCAACAGGTAAAAATGTATTTTTTGGCGTGAAAAGACGATGTTTTCTGAGTCCACCTACAGCAAGCAAAACAACGCTTTAAATTAACCCCTGGGATTGGTAAAATTGCGCCAAACAATTGAGCAAACCACAAACTAATAGCTTTGAGCGTGTTTACAATGGCGTGTTTATTACGCTACACAACAAGAGGAAAAATTGTAGTTTTTTAACTTCGCTCTTTTGTGAATTATGGCTTACAGGAAAAATTTATTTTTTGGCGGTGAGTCACCACAGCAGCAAAACAACCTTAATTAACCCTGATGTAAATTGCACCTAACAATTTAGCAACCACAAACTACTAGCATTGTACGTGTTACAATGGCGTGTTATTTTAAATGCTACACAACAAGAGAAAAATTGTAATTAACCTTCCGCTGTGAATTAATGCTACAGGAAAAATTTTATTTTTTTGGGCGTGAAAAAAAGAACGTTTTTCTTCTATTCACCCACAGCAGCAAAAACAACGCTGTAATTAACCCCTGGGAAATAAATTGCTACCAACAATTGAGCAAACCACAAAACTACTACTTTGTAGCATTACAATGGCGTGTTTTTTTACCTACACCAAACAAGAGTAAACATTGTAAATAACCTTCGCCTATGTGAATATGCTACAGGAAAAATGTATTTTTTGGCGGTGAAAAAGACTGGTTTCTTTGAGTCAACAACAGCAGCAAAACAACGCTAATTAACCCCTGGGATGTAAATTGCGCAACAAAATTGAGGGCAAAAACCAAAAATAAGTGGAAATTGTATTGTAAAAACGCTGTTTCTTTAAATGAATACAACAGCACAGGCATAGTCCACCCTTGGATATTCAATTGTGCTGTGAAGCAGATAGCATTAATATGTTAATGCAGCTGCACTGGACGCACACTGGGACCTTCATATCCAATACCCCAAAAAATCATAATAGAACTTAAGATAAGCAGTCTTGAGACAAAGGCTGAGACACCCCCCAAAAATCGCTGTATGAAAATCAGTTCTTAAGTAAGAGCTACTACAGCACCCGGCAGCAGCAACACCTTCCCTAATCATTACTGTGAGAGGAGTGTAGCTTCCCAGCGTCGCGCCCGGACTTATATAGGTTGGTGGTGACGTCACAGTATCCCGCCGGTTCTCTGATTGGCTTCATCTCTGCACATGTCAAGCATGCTAATGCCCATTCCTTCTCCCAGAGTTCCTTTGCCCCATGTAACGCCAAGTGGCTCGCAGCATTTTATATCAATGAAAAACCACTTTTTTTCATCTCCGAAGTATCCCAAAGTTCACTTCGATTCCGAACCGAAAGTTTTCTCCCTGAAATTCTAAACGAATTCCACTCTCGTAGAAAAAAAAAATTCCAATTCGCCCATCTCTAGCTATAACTTTTTTTCATTTTTCTGTCAACATATACTAACAGTATAAAGCTGTTTTGTTGTGGGACAATGTGGAATAATGTACTGGGAAACCAGAAAAAAATTATTTGTGGGGTCGAATTGAAAATTTTGGGGGGAGAGTATGTTTTTACAGAGATCACTTTGAGGTATAAGTATTACCCTTATTCTGCAGAGTGATACAATTCCAATTATCTAAATTGATATAGTTTCAACATGTTTTACTACTTGAAGCCACTGAAAAACATTTTCTTTAATTTGCTTTGCTGCACCATTTTCTAAGTTCAATAACTTTTTTTATTGTTCCACCATAGGACCTATATGTCATTGCTCATTTTTTTTATTGGTACTAATTAGAAGCACATGCAACTTAGGATAGGTCTACACAACATATGACAAAATACCGTCAGAAATCCGATGGTATTATGTCACTGCTGGACCATGGCAGGACCTGTGGTTTTTGGTGCAGATTTGAGCAAAAGGTCGGTTTTCATATTTTCCATTTGCTCCGTACATTCAATGTACGGGGCCGATGGAAAATCCGAGCTGAATCCAGCGGCATATACAACATTGCATATTCCACCGAATTTTTAACACAATGGTGAAAAACCCACGCTGTATAGACTACAGCGTGGGTTTTTCATTGCTGTCTATAATAAATAAATAAAAAGAAAAAAGAAACCTTAATCAGGTATGTGCACTGAAAAAAAAAATCACGTTTGGTTCCTGCAGGGATTTGAACCTAGGACCCCTATTCTGAAAGGCAGAAGTGCTAACCACTCAACTACATTGTAGCTACTGTCAGCAAAGGGTGGAATTATCTCTATCTTGGGGCAGCAGCCAAGACCTGCTGCCCCAAGGGACCCGACGCATACTGCCTCAGAACGTCCGGGCCCTCTGTTCCGAATGTTCAGAGGCAGTGACAGCGCAGTCTTAAGCCTACCAGGCCTCGGCCCCTAGTGCTGACATGGGTGATGCAATGACATCACATCATTGCGCCACCCATGCCAGGCTCAGAAGCTGGCCTGCTGCTCATCGTGCGGGGGTATTGTGGAGAGAGGTGAGTTAATTCTTTCTTTTCGTTTTCCTTTTTTTTCCTTTTTTTTTTTTTTTTAAACTAATGGGGCCCAGCCTACTTACCTACCTACCTATGTGTAGTCCACCTACAGCCTATCTACCTACCTAGGTGGGCCCCACTTATAGCCTATCTACCTGCCTATGTGGGACCTACCTGTGGCCTATCTACCTACCAACTTATGTGGGCCCCACCTATAGCCTATCTACCTACCTTCCTGCCTACCTACCTATGTGGGGCCCACCTATAGCCTATCTACATAGCTACCTGCGGCCCACCTATAGCCTATCTACCTACCTATGTGGGGCCCACCAATAGTCTACCTACCTATGTGGTGCCCACCTATAGCCTACCTACCTACCTATGGGGTGGCACCTGTAGCCATCTATTTCCCTAACTACCTAGGCTATAGGTGGGCCCTACATATCTACCTCCCTATTAACCTATGTGGGGCCCACCTATAGCCTATCTACCTACCTATGTGGAGCCCACTTTTAGCCTATCTACCTAACTACCTATGTGAGGCCCACCTAAAGCCTATCTACCTACCTATGTGGGGCCCACTTATAGCCTATCTACCTAGCTAACTGGGGCCCACCTATAGCCTAACTACCTAGCTACATTGGGCCCATCTACAGCTTACCTACCTATGTGGGGTCCACTTATAGACTACCTCCCTACCTAGGGCCCACCTACAGCCTACCTGTAGCTCATGTACTATCTACCTAGATACCTGGGTCCTAACTATAGTCTACCTATCTACCTGGGGCCTGCCTACCTAACTGGAGCCTAACTACTGTTTAACTAGGGCTAATCTACCTACTTACCTGTACAGAGTTGGGTGACAGTGAGGGAGGTGCTGGAAAAGTGAGGATTCTAAGATATTTGTGTCCAAATCTGCGGGGACGAGTGGTGGTCGAGTGAAGACATCATGGTGGTCTGGACAGGATGCAGAAGACAAGTGAATGACTTATCAGAGAAACATCACCTGTGAGTCACAAGATGTCAGGGCTGCCATCATTCATCTATTAACTGTTTCAGGGCCCCAAATACAGCCAAATCAAATAAGGCCCCCACCTATTACTAGTTCCTATTTTTAACATATTTGTGGGCTCCTTTTTGATTAGGGCCCCTGACAGGAGTACTGCCCGTACTGCCCTATTGGCACACCTGCAAGATGTCATTGCACTATAATTACTTATGTCTGCAGAGAATGTGTATACTGGTATCTACCACTAAATGATCATTATAAGAAGGTAATATACAGTCCGCAGAGCTTGTGTACCCTGGTATCTACCTCTATATGGTCACTGTATGGCAGTTATATACATTCTGCAGAGTCTGAATAGACTGCTACCTACCACTATATGGTCACTGTATGATGAAAATATACAGTCTGTAGAGCCTGTGTACAACTGGTATATACTACTATATGGTCACTGTATGGTGGTGATATTGGTCGTTGTATACTGATCTTTATTCAATTATGATATAGGAGTATTATTCAGTCACTCTGTGGTGGTAATTTGTGGTCGTTTTCTGGCGGTATAATTGGGTAAATGCCATTTATGTCGTAGTGTTATTGGTAATGTTTGGTAATGTTGTCCTTGGTGTAGAGGGATTTGTTTGGTAGCAGTATGATGGTGATATACCGTATATAGTGAGGTATTTGCTCCTTGTATTATCTAGTAACTGCATGACTATTATTAAGAGGTCCTGGTAAATTTTCATTGTCGAGGGTGGGGAGGGCACATCCAAAAGTTTGCGATGGGGCCCAGGCTTCTCTAGCTACACCCCTGATTACAGCTTTTTACTTAAACATACCTCTGTTTGACTAGAGTGAGCACACTGTGAGGAAAGACATGGTGATGTCAAGCCTGCTGGGTCACAGGATATGCAGTTCAAATCATACACACCCCTTTTTGAAGACAATGAAAGCTGAAGCTGGACAAACCAGGCAGGAAATGCCTTCATGGTAAAAACCCCTTTAAAGGTTTAAAGAGACTTAAAAATATCATCAAACTGAAACATAGTATACACAACTCACAGAGGAGATAATAGTTTGGCCAAGATATGGAACTATTACTAAGCAACTTTATTACAAAATATTTGGAAACACTAAGATAACATTGTGGACTATTATAAAACCAGACGCTGCATTTCACAAATACAGATAAGAAACATGATTCAATAGTTTGTCGTTCATGAAATGTTAACCTTACCACAAGTTCTAGTTGAACAAGACAATCGTGTCACTTTGGGAAATCATTGTATTATTATGGAACAAAACATCTAGAAATAAATATCAAGGATATCTCTTTTTAGTTTTTTTTTTACATTATTTTATTTGGCATGTGCATAAAGGACCATGAAAAGCAGGCAACACATCTGTCATTTGCTATATCTGCTCCTTACTAACACAATTATAGAAATATATATGCCTCTGGTTTCTTCAACCCATCCAAAGTCTGCTGCTCTTTACTGCACAGTAAAAAAAAAGTTATGCTAGCGTACACCACAACAATGAAGGATGAAAGGACATTGGCATTCATCTGTTCAAGGGGTGACTGTGGCTACCTTCAGCTTATGTGCTAGGAGCTTTCCTGGTGGATATGCAGAATGTACTCATCAAAATACACAGTGGACTAAGCCTAACCTCTCATCCATTCATTTCTTCCTCATTAGTTGTTTAATACTCCTATTTACTTCTATCATTGCAAGAGATCAATTTATCCCTTTATCAGCATTTCACATATGTTTATATCATGATGTTGGTGATGGAGTATGGAATGGACTAAAGCAGGGTGTCATAGGAGAGCCATTTTGCACTCTTTTCTGCAGTACTATTGTATTGAAGAATAGAGTTCAAGTAATTGTGCCCTGTAATGATCAAGTAGCCTAACGGGATTAAAAGTACCAGTGAAAAAAAGTAATAAAATATAAAAACAATATTATTGGTCACTTTGCTTTCCCAAAATTGGAATAAAAAGTTTTCAAAGGTGCATGTATGCCAATGTGGTACAAATAAAAACTACATTTAAGTCCACACAAAATGATCCCTCACTCAGGTCCATGGATGGAAAATAAAAAATATATTGGTTTCAGAAAATGAGGCTGCAAAGCTGAACAATAGTGACCTTTTTAAATTAGTAAATCCTAACTCTAAAAATAAAGATAACATGTCAATTATACTGAAGAGTGAACTCCAATAAGACACCCTAGCCCCCCAAAAAATGGTGATTTTTTTTTTTTTTTTACCATTCCCTACACAAATATGTTTTTTTCTTTCTTTTTTTTTTTTTGCCCTTGGGTTTCCCAACCTTAATGTTATACCGGTAAATGGTGCCATTAGAAACGTTATCCATTCCTGTCCCCACAAGGAAGCTGCCTTTATACAGCTTTGTAGATGGAAAAATAAAACTCCTATGGGTCTTGGAAAATGGTTAGGAAACAATGAACATGATGCAAACAAAAATTCCTGAGGCAGGGATTAAAATCTTAAAGTGATTAAACAGATCAGAAAAAACGGAAGGTGTGATCTGGCTGTTTAATGTCCTAAAGGCAATCCGTGTACTCCTCTTACCTCATCAGGGATTGTCATATAACAGGCAGGTAAGCTGGTTTGGAAAGGATAACACTGAATTTATGCAGAGTAGAGAAAAACCTTTTACGGTATTTTTTGAACCATAAGACGCACCTAGGTTTTAGAGAAGAAATATAGCAAAAAAAAATGTAAGCAAAAGTGTAAAGCTGTCCCCCTGTAGGTAGGTAGATGTGTATACTTGGGGGATTTTTTTCCCCCCCCCCTGAATGTATGTCAAGTTATATTAACCCTTTTAGTAAGTCGGGTAGTGTATGAGAAGTCCCCATTAGGTATGTGTATATATCCCTTGAAGGTAGATATGTAGGCCTTCTTTAGGTAGGTATATGCCCCTTGAAGGTAGGTATATACCCCTTGCAGGTAGTTATATAGGCCTTATGTAGGTAGGTATTTGTCCCTTGTAGGTAGTTATATAGTCCTTCTGTAGGTAGGTGTATAAACCTTCAGTAGGTGGGTATATGCCCCTTGTAGGTAGATATATAGACCACCTTCAGCTAGGTATATACTCCCTGTAGGTAGGTATATAGGCCTTCTGTAAGTAGGTATATGCCCCTGTAGGTAGATATAGGCACCTGTAGGTAAATATAGCCTCCTATAGAGGCTTATCAAGGGGACGTGAATGACTATGAAAATCAGACAAATGCAAGAATGCAGCAACACCCTGCACAAGGATGCTTATTACCCATGCTACTACATGTGCAGTTTGTAAAGAAATCAGCCATCTGTTGTAGGCATAGCTGCTGCACATAGCTGCTGACACTGATTTTAATGATGCATGCCGCGGTCGCTATCATGGACCGCGGTCATGTCCGTGCATCTGCTGTGGCCCCCGCACGCTACTCCCCTATCCCGGCTCCTGGCGGTGGTGCCCGCCAGCAGACTCCAGTTCTCATTGCTCCCTCGGGTTCATTGACATCCTGTGCACACACGTGCGCCCTCTAGGGGCGCGCTCACGGCACTGCTTTGTATTTAAAGGGACAGTGTCCCAATTACCTTCCAGTGAATCTGCGACCCCTGGCTAAAAAAGGAACTTCCTGCCCTTGCTCTTGGTCAGTTCGTTGGTGTCCTTTCCTAGAGCATCTCTCATACTGGAGGACCTGTCCTGTCCTGCATTACATTGACATCCTATAGATGTGAATAAGCACTGTGTAAGGCTGCAGTTTTCCTGTGTTGGAGCTGAACATTTACTTCCAGGTTTCCCTACAGATCATAGCTGAGAGTCTCAGCAGGAAGATATTTTGTAATCTGCTTATTGCTAAGCAAGCCCTCTAGTAAGTAAGAATTTCCTTTAATGTGTATATAACTAATATTCAGATAACCCAAAGCAATCTGCATTCTGTACTATATTTGTACTGTTCTCTAATCTAGTAGCACCATTCAAACTCTATGACTCACCTGTGCTTCTCGCATTAATGGCAGTGACAACTACAGGCACTTTAATATTTCTATTCTCTGCAGTAAAATAAGAAGTGCTTCAGCTCACTATGATATAGATGAAATTTATGCTCCACATATATAGATGGTGCAGAAAAGGAATATGAAGTAATGAAGTAGATTTTATATTTTCTAAAACGGGCAAAAGAACATGTCCTACGAGCGCCAACCTGCACAGAATAGTTTGAAATGCATAAAGCCAAGTTGACATCTACGGTGGAGGTTCCATTCCAAGCCTACACCACAGATTCTATCAAACAGAGCATGCCGTAGCATGTAGTGCTATTTTCCCATTAAAATTACAGACCCATGAAGGAAATCCAATGAACCCCTCATTGAGTCCGACATGCAACAGATTCCACTCTCTGCCTCTGTAATGCAGAATCCAAACAGAAACTTCTGAAGCTTGATGTGAACTGAGGCCTAAGCTGAAATATTTGGCTATCCCTAATGCTTGTTTTTATACTTAAAGGAGGATAGTCCCCCTTACGAAGATATCTCCTACACTGCCTCTCGTTGCACACTAGCAATGAGTGGCAGCACAGAGAATTTTGCCCGTAAACAGAACCACCCTTCCAAGGAGGTGTTCCCCAATCTCCAACAAGGGTACGCGAGGAAGATGCCGGGAGAAGGGGAGTTCCACGTTAAATCAAGAATGCAACGCTTCGAGGAGATCCCTGGCCTGAGAAAGAGTAGGGATCTTCTCGAAACGTCGCGCAACTCAAATAGACGCAGACTGCACGGTCCTCCGGCATCTCCTCGCTGTACCCCTTGTTAAGAAAAAGGAAAGTGTTGGAGTTCTTGCCATGAATACAACTATTAACTTAAGTATCCTTCCTTCTTTTTTACTTTTTTAAAGTCGTACCTTGATTTACGTATTTTTAAAGAAAAGTTCATAATAAAGTTTTTCTAAGAAGTTTGAAAATTCACGGAGAACGGCATATTAACTCTGATGGGATCTTAGAGACACCTAACTTTGGAACAGCCCCCCAAAAAGTCCTCCGTTCAGATAGACAAGTGGGTTGTACCTTGTGGTACTATCTTCCATTAATTTCTATGGGGAGTTCTGAGTACAGTTTAAGTCATTGTGTTTCAACTGTAATTGGAACTGCCATAGAACAAATGGAGAGAGTTAAACCATAGCACTACCCTACACTCTGTGCTGAATGAAGACTTTCTGGGGCCTGTACCAAGATAAGTCCTCACAGTTGGGACTGACTTGCACCTATCACACATTGAACGAATACCCATATCAATGTGCCATTAATGCCTGTTATGGAAACAACCCTTAAATTAAACAAACTTAAGTCCTTTTAAGAAATTTGTGAGAACATCCAACATCAAAGAAAGGGACAGCATCCACTAGGTTGTGCAAAAGTAACAATCATTAGATTATCAAAAGACCTCATTGAGGTTGAAACATCACATTTTATGGAGCAGTAAAGATTCTTAGTTTTGCCCAACTTGGTGGAGGCTGCCCCATTTTTTAAGTTGAAGTTTGGTGGCTCCATGGATTCTAGAACCAAATTGGTTTGGGGGATATGCTGCTGGATACTTTTTGTCTAAAGGCTAAACATTAAGATTAACAGAATATGATAGCACATTACAAATAATTATCATACATAATTGTGCGCCACTTTTATCCAATATGAACATTTATCTAAGGCTAAAAATATGGTGGTCACCTGAAGCCATGTTTCAGAACATAATAAGGATTTCTTTAAACCTAAATCAAAAACCAACCATGTCAATGGATACAATGGTTATGTATTGGAATCTATGATATATAGATAGAATTAACAGCTAGGCTATGTATAGTTCTTATCAGTGTTGAACTGAGAAAAACAAACATTTTTACTAAAGGATTATGAACGCATAAAATTCATAAAAAGTAATAGCATAGAATCCAGGAGATTACATATGTAAGATAAGCTATCAGAGCATGCCTTCTTTTCTTCATTATCATGCTTTATCTCCAACATGAGTAAACACAAAAAACATGTTTAGTCAAGATAGGCCAATAATCCAGTTAGCTGAGATAAGATAACTTTGAGGCAGGGAATTGTGAACAAATGTAACACCTGTCACATTTCCATTTTGCCGAAAACTCAGCTGTTGTCAGAAGGCAGATTTTAGATTAGCTGTTAACTGTTTTGAAATTTTTTTGTGTTTCCTGATTACTCAACTATGCATTAAATAATTATTTTGTTTAAGCAAACATTATTCACGTACGAAAAGAAATGGAAAAATTATCTTGATGTTGGTTTGTTTGAGGTTAAAATTTTTGTTGTTTTCACTTCAGCATGAAAATAAAAATTTTTGCCTGGGGTTTTTTTTCATTATTTCTATTTGTAGGGATTTTTTCAGGTCAGCCATTCTAATCGAGTGAGGGATAAAAATTTTAAACGATTTGAAAAATTGAAGGTTGAGTAGAGAAATAAAAATTAATTTTTTATGGGGAAACTGAAGGTTACCCACTTTGCCCAGGAAACAAAAGGTACAATTATGACTAAAAATATGTATTAGTAATTTAAGGGCTAAAAAGGACTTGGGGATATTATAGACAGTGACAGTAGACCGATAAGGGTCATGTGACCCGAAAAGCTTTTGGTCAGCCAAGTCTGCGCTAAGACTTGAATTTTTGTCCCTTTTTTTGATGCACAGAATTTTTTGCAGTTTTTTAACATAAGAAATAAAGGGATGGATTTTTTTTAAGGGTTCCGTGTTGGTTTGCTGGCATACACACTTGAAATTTGTTCTTTAAAAGGGACTTGCCCCTTTTTCGTGCGCAATCAAAGCAAACCTCCCCTGGTCCAGGTGAGGTTTCCCATTTTTTTTGATATTAAGGACATAGTTTTTAAATTTAGTGCCCAAGCGCTTTGGGCTAAGGCAAATAAAATCTGGTGCATAAAAAGAGGATTTTTTTTTGCCTCTACGAAGTAATATTGGGGCCCCACACTTTGAATTTTGTTTCTAGTTTTAGAGTCGGTATACAAGAAGGACTAGCTGGTTAAAGGAGGGGGACAAGTTTTTCAGGGGGAAATTTTACATTGTAGTACCAAAAAAAGGGTTTTCAAACTTATTCACCTTTGAAAAAAACATTTTTTACCATGCAAATAGTGAATGGATACACGATATTATCCAATAACTTTTTTAAAAATAGGCCGTTTTTAATAACAAGGGGGGGCATCCTCCGTAACTCCCTCCCCCATATATTTCTGCCTTAATCTCCCCCGTTTTTCCCCTCAGCAACCCCCCCACAGGACCTTATTTGGCCTTTCGTGTCAGCTCCTCAACACCATCCCAAGACTTCTCCCCCTTTTCCCCCTTTCGCTACCTTTACAAGTCTTAAAACAACCTGAAAAACCATTTTTTCAGGATAGTGTTTCCCACAAAAAACCCTGCTGTCCCTACTCCCCCCCCAAAAATAAGTCTACACCCCCTTCTGTCTCTTCCCCTCCTTGTGAATTTAAGCCTTCGTGGGCGGCCTTTTCCCTCTGTACCAGTTTTTTTATCATTACTCAAAGGGTTTTATTGTTTTACATTTGTTATGCATGTAACTCCCTCAAATGTACAGCGCCCTGGAACTAATGGTCTTTAAAAAAAATAATAATTTAATCTTTACTCTAAGTAAAGAGGGTTTCACAATCTTCCCCGGCGGGGATTTTTTTCCTATAAGGGGGTGAACTAAGACTTGCGCCACTTGCGTTGTTGTGCTGGATTCTTAAAATGGTGAAGGTTACTCATTAATAAAGGTTTGATGCATACCAAGACCGGGGGGTAAAAAGTTTCTAATCATTTACATTTTTAAAAATTTGTATTTTATTCAAAATGTAAAGATCCCAGTGTTTATACGTTGGAGCTATAGGGTAAGAGCCAAAGATTGATTTAAAGTGGTATCATTGAGGGTGAATTAACTTTTCTGTCTTCTGAGACTTAGGGGCCACAGTATAAAAAACTATTAGGTCAAAAAAACTCATTTTTTTTGCCCATAGTAATATAGGAAAAAAAGTGAGTTTAAGACCTAAATAGTTTTTCAACATGGGGCCCTCGATTCCATGCACACCACTCTTTTCACATTATTCCTAATCCATTTTTAATTTTCCCTATTAAAACTTCTTCTTTAAAAACTTTGAATAAAAAAAAAATCCATAACTGTTTTTCTTTGTAAGGAAACGGATTTAAGCTCTGTTTTAAAAACAAAAATGGAGCTTTTACCAAATATACAGCATGAACACTTTTTACCTGTAAAGCCATACACCATAAAGGGGCAACAAACCAATTGGGTTTAAACATGAACTACCCAAAAAAACATGTATTTACATTATGAAAACGGACAGTTACTATAGATCATATAGCATGTGAATATAGGCTACAATCCTGTAAAATTTCCGGGGGAGCCACAGAATAAAGATAAAGATAGAGATGGCGAAATTTATTCTAAGAAATGGGAATTTGTTTTTTAATTTCAGAAAAAATTCGGGGTTTGAAAAAAGTGAAGTTTGGGGGGTTTTGGGTGAACAAAGGTGCTTTTGATTGATAAAAATGTCTCGGAAAATGGCGACATTGGGGGAAAGCAACCCGGGAGGAAAAGGGCTAGCCTGCGACATTGCAGAAATAAGCCAAAACAAAAACCGGGGGATTCTGTGCGCACCGCCTTAAAGTTTGGGCGCGACGCTGGGGGTCTACCGCTCTTATTACTGATCAGGGGAAGGTGCGCCGCGGCTGATTGTTATGAAGAACTTTTTTTTTATCCGATTTTTGTGGGGTTCAGCTTGTCTCAGAGACGCTTATTAACGTTTATTTCGATTTTTTTGGGGTTTTTGGATCTGAAATCCCCGGTGCGTCCACTGCGCCATATACATTTAAAACCCATTTGCTCCGCACATTGAATTCAAGGGGGTCTAAGCCAGTTCCGTTAATTCATTTAAAGAAACAGCGTTTTTACAATACAAAATCCCCACTTTTTTTTTGGCTGTAGATTTTTTGGCGAAATTTTACATCCAGGGGTTAATTAAGCGTTTTATTGCTGTTGACTCCCAAAAAACCCTATTTTCAACGCCAAAATATAAACATTTTTTGTGCTAAATTACAAGCGAAGGTTTAAATTCAAAATTTTTCTTTGTTGGTGCCGAACAAATACGCCATGTAACAGCTACAAAGCACAGTTTTTTGGGGGGTCAATTGTTTGGGCGCAATTTAATCCGGGGGTTAATTTAACGTTGTTTTTTGCTGTGGTATCCCAAGAACCGTCAAATTTTTTAAAGCCAAAAATATACATTTTTTGTAGCTAATTCCAAGCAAAGGTTAAATTCAAATTTATTTCCTTGTTTGTGGGGGGAAAAAAAACTGCATTGTAACACGCTACAAAATACTAGTTTGTGGGGGGCTCAAAATTTTTTGGTGCAATTTTTTCATAGGGGTTAATTTGCGTTGTTCTCAGTAAAAGAAACTTTGTTTTTCACCCCACAGAAAAATTCTGTAGCAAATTATATCCAAAGGGAAATTAAGCCTGTTTGTGCTTTTTATATTCAGTAACATACACAAATTTTTAAACGGGACTACAAGTCAATTTTTCCCCGCCCATTTGTGGGCCGAATTTTTATCCAAGGTCTACCAAGCTTGTTATGGGGTTTATTTTGGGGTTTAAAAAAACAGGGTGTTATTTGTCAATACAGAATCTTCTCAAACAGGTCTGTCTTTTAGAACAAAAATAGTCAAAGAGAGGTGGGAGGCTCTTCCCCCTGCGAGTGGCAAGGCACAAACTTTTCCCGGCCCAGGTCGACCAGCAGGGGGCGTTGCAGGAAAAGGGTCACTCGGTGAGGCCACAACTGCCGCTGTCCCTCAGCGGCCGTGTGTTGTTCAGCAAACCCCCTGGTTCTTTATTTGGGTTTACTAGGTCATCCACTTCCTCCCAAAACATCTGACAACCCCAGCCAAGATCGGGGGAACGCA